>JANHFM010004109.1:92462-104877 GCA_032468115.1 Grayia smithii
TGGAAGGCTGAGTCAACCTTGGGCCTGGTGAGAATCGAACCAACACTAATTGCTGGCATCTGGAACTAAGCTGAAGTGCTTAGCCAGAGCATTAATTAGGTGAGCTACCGAGGCCCTTATAGCATTTGGATATGAATGACTAGCAGCTACTGTAATAACATAGTTATATTCTTAAAATGTATAGTCATGTTTACGAAATGCAATTTGAAAGCTTTAATACTTTGCGATATCAATATATATAAATAATAGACATTTATGGTTGCACAACTGAATTAAATCAAATGCACAGTTAAATTAGTTAAGTGATAAAAAACAAAATGACAACAATTACAGGTAGCACTTGATCCGTAGTTACAATAACACTGAAAAAATTGACTTATGACTGTTTTTCACACAGTTGCAAATGTATGAAAGTGACTGTTACAGCATCTCCTTGGTCATGTAATCAAAATTTGGACGCTTGGCTACTGGCATGTATTTATGATGGTTGCCATATCCCAGGGTCATGTGATCATCTTTTGTGACCTTCTGACAAGCAGTCAATGGGGAGCCAGATTCGGTTAACAACTGAGTTACTGACTTAACAACTGCAGTGATTCACTTAACATGTGACAAGAAAGCTTGTAAAATGGGGCAAAACTCACTTGTTTAGCAACAAAAATTTGGGGCTCAGTTGTGGCTGTAAGTTGAGAACTATCTGCATCAATTTTTTCATATTTTAATACTGCATGTGGGGAAAAAAATGCTTTCTCACCTAGAAATTGGAGAAAATTTAGTTGGTTTTGTCCAAGTATCCTCAGAAAAACTCTGATATAGATTATTATTTTCATTAGCATTTGTCTTTCGATCCTAGGCTTACCATATAGGTTTTATGAAAATCAGCTGTGCTGTTAGTGCACAAAAATTGTTCATTCAGGCAGCATTAATGTAACTGCTTACAGAATTTTCTATAAATGCAGATAAATTTATGCACACTAAATGTGCACACATGTTCTCCAGCAGGATTGCATATTATCTAGGTTGCTTTTACTTCATCATGACGCAACATTTTTCTCTTTATTTTCATAACTTTTTGAAAAATGTTTTTTCTGAAACTTTATGAAAGGGTATGTTTTATAATCAATAATGATGTCATCACAGGAATAAAACTGGAAGTAGGGAAACAATGCTGTCTGGGCAGCAAGTATGGATCCAGCACTGATTGGGATGGAACAGGAGTTAAGTTCAGAACAGCAATCATGTCTTCACCCCTGGGATTAATAACCACATTATTAATGCTCAGATCACATTGCTATTCAGTGGTATTTATCAATAAATTCTGCTCTTAAATTTTCTTTCCTGTTTTTGAATTACCAATTTTATGTAACCAATTTCAAAGTCTCCTCATAATTATTATGAAATCTACATTAAGCAAAGCCTACATTTCTTCTTACTTTAATTCTGTATCTTTGCATTATTACTTGAGATGACAAATTCATCTTGATTCATGTCAGATTTCATATTTCATTTCCTACAGATCCCAGCAAGTAAATCCCATGTGATTCAGCAGTGTTGGCTTGACCAGGAAACAAACTCTCTCTCTCCTTTTTTACAGTAATCCCTTAACACTTACGCATTTTAAAACAAAATGTATATATATCAGCATAGTCTATCTCTTATAAAATTCCAGAAACTGGAGCAGAAATTTAGTATGATGTAATGTTCTTATTCACTTTGATAGCTTCAGTGTACATATATATCTGCAGTGCAGTCTGATTCCACCAGACCAGTCATGTATATCCACCAATCCCCAGTGTCTCAACCGATTAAAATTATCCACAAAGATGCTCAAAGCAGCATACGTGAGACTCTTAGAAATCTTACCTTTAGTCCTTCTTGAATTTGCTCAATATCAACAGCCCCTTCAACCGTTCTCTTTATACCCTTTCTCTTTTTCTTCTCCAATAGCACTATTTCTATGTTCAGCTGAGAATCCTTCAAATCACTTTGCTAAATTGTAACTTGCAATATTAGCAGGAATAGCAAAATAATTAAAAAAATAGAAAATCAGATTCTTCTCTGGAAGTTCCTTTACATTTCTAGAGTTAATAATAAACTTATTATGCACTGAAAATTTTGAACTATATATTTTAGTTCACTATATATAAACGAAATAGAAGCTAAATCTATGTTCTTATCCAAGCAAAGCTGTTGAAGAGTTCCACCTTATAATTTTCCTCTGATGCTATTTGACTATTTCTTATAGGGAAAAACATAATTTTCGGTCTGCTGGCATTAACAGATTTCTTCACCCATTTTTTCCTGTTACAGTTACATCACAGAAATATATAATCTACTAACATAGAAATATCATGATAGAATATATTATTAAATATAATTATGATTTGTTTCAACAAGATTTACAGTTTTTGAACATGAGACCATAACACAATTAAGAATGTATAATATCTATGCTATATCTTTATATAAGAATATCCATTTATCTAGTGTATATGATAAACATCATTCTTTGGATATGGATATAATTGAACTGCCACCAAAGGCCTCAGGAATATATTCATATATTGAAAAGCATTAACTACAAGCCCACAAACTTTAAAAATAGTTTTTGAAGTATAGATTAACCATATTTATTATATGAATTTTTCATTACATTTCAGATGATGTTTTAAAAATCAATTGTATATTTTGCCTTGAGCCCATATTATTTATTTATTTATTTATTGCATTTATGTTGTTTCAACATTTTCCCCAATTACTTTCAGAAGCTTTATCAACATGAATAATGGTAATAGATGAACCCAGTTTGATAAGAGCTTCTTTAAAAGAATTGAATTCTTCTGCATTTGAAGATAATATGAACTCAGAGCACAAAAGAGAAATTAAGAAAAATGTATAGAAATCATAAGAAAGATAGTAGGAAATAAAATTAATACTAGCTAAAACCAGAACTAGAATTCCTTCCTTCCTTCCTTCTTTCCTTCCTTCCATCCATCCATCCATCCATGAATAATTACTATTTTTTGTACATCTTCCACACATTTTGAAATTTAGAGCCGTTATCAAATAAATCATATATTTTCTTTGTGCTTAGTGAAGCAACTTTATACAAAGAAATGACATTGGATGCAGTATCTGCGAGTGGAAACTGTCATGTTTGATCATTTGCTGCAGGAAAACAAGCTTCTTAGCTTTCATGTAATAATCACAGGCCGTCCCTCATTCTGCCTGCTTAAAGCTCCTTCGTTAATTCAGAGCAATTTGACACAGCTTGCTACTGCAGAGAAGGCTGAACTAGAGTGCCAGCGAATCCCTTCTGAATCTGCAGTGCTTTCTATTATCACACCAAAGGAGTATATCAGAGAAAGGTGGCAGCACTGAGCCATTTAGCTTGTTTTTAATATTTATTATACAGCACTTAATGCAAATAGCATTGCACATCGGGAATAAATTGTGGCTGTAATATATGTGCTTCAGTTTCAGATTCTTAATCCTTGCTGAAGTTTCTGCCATTCCACCAAGCAATGTACAAAAAAGAAATAAGGTATTAAGAATAATTCTTATGCAGTGCAATAGCTATTTCTTCCCTCTCACGCCATGATAAAAGGCTGAACAAATATACAATCACATCATCATGGTGATACTGTCCCTTAGATAATACATACAAAAGATTATGTTATTAGATGCACAGCTATAGTTCTTGTGATGACTGAACACAAAATCAGCAATAGTTAACTGTGGAAGTATATTCCCAAGGTAGACAGACTTAATGATAAGAGGGAAGCCGCATTTTATCCAACCAGATGCTGACTCCTGTAATGCTGATTCATACTTTTAATGTTTGCCTGGAAAAAAAACCAGGATTAATTTAATTTAATTGATTTAAATACCTGACTGCAGAATGTTAGCAGATAACACAATAACCAAAAAATACAATATGAATGATAAAAAAATAAACAATGAACTAATTAAAAATAAAGGACAAGATGGCAAATCTGCCCAACCATACAGAAAACATACCACCACATCAGTGGTGAAATTCAATTTTTTTTACAACCAGTTCTGTGGCCATGGCTTGATGGGTATGGTGTGGCTTGGTGGTCATGGCAGGGGAAGGATACTGCAAAATCCCCATTCCCTGCCCACTCCTGAGGGAAGGATATTACAAAATCTCCATTCTCACCCCATTCTGGGACCAGCCAGAGGTGGTATTTGCCAGTTCTCCAAACTACTCAAAATTTCCGCTACCGGTTCTCCAGGACCTGTCAGAACCTCCTGGATTTCACCCCTGCAACATATCCCGCAAAGGTCGCCAGCCATCAAAGCCTGAGGCCTGAGAGAAGCGAGGTCTCAAAATTCCTCCAGAATACCATTAGGGTGATTGAGTCTATTAATATCTTTTTCATACAAATAGTATGCAGGGGAAGAGGAGGAATTTATTTAAATTGTACCACAATGAAGAGTCCCTGTTCCCTCTGGCAAAGACCTGGGCCAGATCAACCTTCTCCACTTCCATGGTATTTTTTAAAAATAGATCCATTCATCCAACTGCTAGCTGTAGGTGTTGCTTCTGGCTCTGAGAGAAAATGGCTGTGAGCAGAGTAAAATAGTTTAACTCCATATTTTCCATCATTAAAATCATAAATGGGTTTATGGAACACATTTATTACAGTCCAGCTTTTTTTCCCCCCTGTGCTCCTGTGAACTAAGTTCATTTGTTTGTTTGTTTCCCTCTTTGTTTTTGTAAAGTATACTTTCTACTCCTGTGTGTAGCTATTTGTATATTAGAGAGAGCAGGGATTTTATTAATTATCATTTCTATACATCTGAAATACATTTGGTCGATCCTATGGTTGCTTGAACTGTGAATTGAATAATATACTTTTCATGGGCTACTGTTCACTGTGGGGGAGTGGGTGAACTAGGTTCACTTAGTTTTGTGGCTAAAATATACAAAAAATAGCTGCTAGGAAAACGTCAATGAGTTAAAATAAGAGGCATTTAATTGACAAGAGGCTTTGCCAATTAACTCAGTGGGATTCAGAATACTGTATGAATAAAGTAATGATGGGCACATTATAGAATTTCTATCTGCAAGATAAATAGTCAGAATCTGGAATGTGTTTTCACTATTCTAAACAGGAAAACAGAAAATAGAAAAGGTCATCCTGAAAGCTATATTTTTGCCTGAAGAAAGAGAAAAGCAGTGTTGATGTAGTTTCATGATGCATACTTCAAGATAGTGTCAGCAGTTATAAATAACTTACAAATGTAAAAAAGAAGTTGGCAGACTATAATATTTTGCTCATAGTTGTTTAACATTATAGGTAATCAAGCAAACAGCTAGAACATTTTGACAAAATCTTTATTCCCACTTTCCAGGCATAAAAACCTTTAATATCTGGCTATGTCCATACTTGTCTTTATTATTTTCTCTCCCCCACAATTCTGTTTTTCCTTTCTGCTATCTTCTTTATAGAGTTTTACACTCAGGGCATACAAAAGTTCCAATTTTCAGCTCCCAGCATTCCAGACAAAAGTAACAAACTTTGGAGATCTGCTTTCAGATAGGGAAGAGCAACCTGGTCTCCTCCTGCCATGGAGCAGAAGTCTGTCATTTTTGTTTCTGATTTTTTCAACATTCCTACTTAGGATATCATAAGGATAGTAATAATTGCTGTGTGATTTAGATCACACACATTATATTACACCAGCACAGGGACTGTATGTGGCTGCCAACCTGAAACTGCTTCCTTAATGCATCATCAGTCCTTTTGTTCTCACCAACATTTTAAAGACTAAAAACACATACTTCCCTCCCAAAATATCCCAAATTTCTATTACAATTTATAGGAGAAAAAATGTTAACTCATGTGTGTTTCTCATACTGCTGCTGAAGAATAGTTTGTATGATCTCCTGCATATGAGTAAGCCTCATCCATTCTTGATTGCACATCACATGAAAGATGGCCTGGTTCAAACAGAATATTAAGTCATTGTGGGCTTTGCTTAACTTTGGTTTAGTATGTTGTATAAGCTCTGTTATTGTGATTTACAATAAATTACTTATGACTTACTATGTGACTCCAATTTCACTGTGGTTCATTCAGTAAACTATGTTTAACAAGACATGTCTTGAAATAATGGAGGAGCCAGTCATAATATATGACCATACTATATTAACATAATCTATGAACCCAACCTTTTTAGTTGAAAATGAAGTTGTGGAAAAGCAGACGTTTTAACTGGAATTCTATGGCTGGCTGGATGGGTGGGTGGATGGATGGAAAGGAGAAAAATGTTAACATAAGCTGTGCTGGATGTGACTGTTATCCTCTGAAGAAATACTTCGACTGAAATCACTGAGAAGTTTTCCAAGTGTTGAGAAATTTAGTCTGCCTCATTAATATGAATCATCATTTGCAATCCAATGGAAGAATCATTGTACCTCTATGATATTCCTCATGTTATATTTTCCCAGGATTCAGTGTGCATAGGGGAATATGACTATGTGATATGAACTATGTGATATTGCATATAAGTGCAATAAATACAAATACAAATACAAACTAATGCTTTCCATTAAAGTATTCTGCATTGTGTATATTATTCAGAGACGTTCATCCAATATTCAAATGTTTTGAGAATATTTCTGACCTTCCTTTTAAAAATGAACCAGACAGAATGTAATTATAGAGCATGTGTTTTCGGAATAGCCCAGTTACAGTTGCTTCCATTTAGAAACGAATTACAAAATAACTGGAGGAAGAACACATTAAAATGTGCTAAAATACATTAGCACATTTTCTACAACCTAACAGGTTGACTTGATTTTAGCTACTATATGTTATCATTTAGGTCAAGTCTTCCTGCCAGTATGATTTATGAATCAGAGACAGCCAATATAAAGCAAAATGAACAGAAAACATCCATATCCAGATTACACCCATATTACTTCAAATGAAAAACTATTGTAATGCATTACAATTATATTTTTAGATACATCTGTTTTCTGATTTTGCAACGTGGGGAAAAAAATTGAAGGAATGAATGATTTCATAGTTTATTGTTTTTTATGAACAATAACACAGCTGTGCAGATATGTTGGGATTTCAGCTCTCAGCAATCATGATCAATGATTGGTAAGTTGAGTTTGGGGTCTATGCCAGCTAATGGAATACAGGTAGTCCTCAACTTATGATCACAATTGAGCCCCAAATTTATGTTGCCAAGTGAGAAATTTGTTAAATTATCGGTAGTTTTTCTCCATTTTACGATTTTTCTGGCCACAGTTGTTAAGTGAATCAACTGCAGTCAACTTAATAACTGCAGTTGTTAACTTAAGTGAACCTAGCTGTCCCATTGACTTTGATTGTGAGAAGGTTGCAAAAGGGGGATCATGTGACTCTGGGACACAGGAACAGTCATAAATGTGCATCAATTCTCAAGCATCCAAAGGTAGTTTATGTGACCATGGGGATGTTGCAATGGTCACAAGTGTGAAAAATAGTCATAAGTCACTTTTTTCAATACTGTTGTAACTTTGAATGGTAACTAAATGAACGGATGTAAGTTGAGGACTTCCTGTAAATGGACATTGCTTTGCATGATGAGAACCTAAAGAAAACTGGCCAATTGGACCAGATGATAATCTATCCCAGAATAAGGATTTCCAAATTGCAGTTTACGAATACTATAACAAGCCAAGAACAGGCTTCTTTTGTCCGTGATGTGCTGTGATGAACCAGAGATCAAAGCTTTCAGTTGTTAAACTCTCAACAGCTACTGGAAGATTAGATGGATTGTCTCTCCATTCAAATTTTCTAGACTAATTCTTCACCAAATAATGAATTTGTTATGTTTATTACCCTACCTGTGCTGTGTGGTGTTAAGTTATTTTGGAGATTCTTGTAAGGCTGTCACTACAGGGTTTTATTGGTTCCCAAGATACATAAATCTGAATTATCATTTCTGTATTTGTCGAACTCAGTAAGGAAAAATTATAAAGAAACTGGGCTTTGATCAGAAAGTAAGAGCAAGATTGTTGGAAAGTAGGGGCTTCTCAAATAATCTGGCACCCAATAATTTGAGGAAAAAAAGAGTAAGTATCTTCACTCAATTTTTCTTCCTGTGGCTATCAAATTGTTACTCCATAATCTTTTTTTCCTCCTTTATCTAGAGATACCTTCTATCAAGAACATTAAACAAGATGATAATAACCTAAAACTGCATTACCTGTGGTCATCATTGTAAAAACAGCTGAACCTTAGGTGTCTTTTATACCCAATAGCTGCTTTCTGTGTCTCTAAGGTCTGTGCTTATGAGTGCCTCTAATACGGTGGATGAAAAGATATAAGGCAGTTGCCCCATTCTTATCTCTTTAGTGGATTTAATGGAATAAAAAGCAAGATGGAAGAAGCAATATAAAATCACAAGTCCTATAAACATACCATGCCCCTTAATTTGCTTAGTCAAGGAAATTCTAAATAATAATATTTTTATTATTCCTATGCATTTCCTTAAATTTCACAAACATTAATTTTATAATAGCTATTTTAAAATATACTCATTCATTATTATCAGTTATTAAATTGTGATTATATAGGTTTACCTCTTGAATCATATAAATAGTATGAGGTATAGTATATTTTATAATGTACTGTAGATGTGTAACTGGAAAAGGCAGCCACTAATTTTTATCTAATTCCATAAGGAGAAAAAAGAGAGGTAAATTACATTCGTACTTGTTTTGTGACAATGAATCTTAATGCAGAAAAATTCTCATTTTGAATTATGTTTTTAAAAACTTTAAGGAAAAGATTCTTGAATCATGTACATTATGCTTAAACTTCAGTTTTACATTGTCCTGGCTGATTATCAGTGCATATTAAAGAGGTTATGGGGCAGACATCAAATCTTACTGCAAAGTGATATGTACATATTTGTAAGTAGCTTAGAACTAACTAAATATATATATATAAATGACAAATATTTTCGTTAGGCCCAAGGCTTCAAGTCATTGATGGAGGAAATCTCTGCTTTCAGCTGCACAAGCTACAGAATACTTGGAATAATATTAACTGAGGAAATTTTATGCTGTCTCAACAAGTTTAATTTAAGTGGTTCCATTCCATTCCACAAAAAACTTCAAAGTGGTGAACAGAAAATTAAAATAATTGGTTTTTTTGTTAGCCCAGGTAATTTTTTTTAAAAAAGGGGTGCAGGGGGATTAAAATTTATATGTCAATTTCCAGGCATTATGGAGAACTGGGTCACTCTGTTTTATGGTTCTACTGGGTCATACAAAAATACATGCTGTATATTATATTGGCTGGAAGCAATGGAACACAATGCTGAAATAGGTACAGACCATTTCTCTATAGAAGGAACATATAGAAGTGACTAGATGATTTCCTCCATTTCAGTCAGCAAATAAGGCATAGTTACTAGGAAACTATTCCTGAGCTTCTGAGAATGAACAAAACCTAACTGATCCTCATTCTTATTTTAATCTAAGCCTCATCCAGAAACAATCTGTCCATACCAATGAAATGGTAGAAAATGATGCAAAGTTGTTCCTAGAGTTCTTCAGTAATGGGGTCCAGATACACTATTTCATTAAACACAAATTGTTTATTATGGTACTGAAGGAAGTCAAAACAAAAGTCTAAAAAGGTGGCTGACATTTACATACAGACTCACATTAATTTACTCTATACATAGGATTATGATAGCTGAATTGTTGATTGGATGCAATAATATAATTTGATTGAATTTAGGCTATGTGTTCAGCATGGTGACTGAAGGCAAAACCACGTAGTAATGAGGATGCTAGAAAGTAATACAGGTAACCCTTGACTTATGACCTCAATTGAGCCCAAAATTTCTGTTGCTAAGCAAAACATTTGTTAAGTGAATTTTGCTCTATTCTACAACCTTTCACAGTTGTTAAGTGAATCACTGCAGTTGTTAAATTAGTAACATGGCCGTTAAGTGAATCTGCTTCCTCACTGACTTTGCTTCCCAGAAGATCACCAAGAGTGATCACACGACCCCAGGACACCCCAACCATCATAAATATGAGTCAATTACCAAGTGTCTGAATTTTGATCACATGGCCATGGGGATGCTGTAATGGTTGTAAGTGTGAAAAACACTCATAAGTCACTTTTTTCAATGCTGTTGTAACTTTGAATGGTCACTAAATGAACTGTGGTAAGTTGAGGACTACCTGTAGTTTATTGAGTTAGACGGTGGCTATGTTCCTTGAGTAAGAGCAACTGTTGGTATATTACTTTGCTAGAAGTAATTATTGCTAAGCAGCTTTGCTTCCCCAGATTGTATTTATCTCCTAGTGTTTTAATCAAAATTGTCTAAATGTTTCTATGGTTGTGTTGACAGTTTATTTTCTTTGGGAAAGTGGATCTGAGGATGAGGCATTTTATTTGCCTTGACTAACACCATATTATATGCTGCAATTGTCAGATTACCTAAAGAAATTTACCATGTTTGAAATATTCAGGTTATTGGGGTTGTTTGGGAACCTAGTATGAAAATAGATTGGCTCAAGTGCTTGGAGAAATTCTGCACTTCTGGATGTCTTTAAATAAACAAAAAAGCACAGAAGTAAAGCTAGTTAGTTTAGGGAAAGAAAAATAATAATTACTGGTTTTCAAATCAGTGACATTTTGCATGCTAAGCAAAGGTCACAGACAATGGGTTAATTCAGTATTGCTGAAGGATGTTTCAGTATTCATCAAAGAGATGAGAAAGGGATTTTTAAAAAGGTGTTTGTTGTTCCAATATGAGAATTTGGTTACAGTATAGAGATGTCTAACACATATATGTGACCTAACTACTTGTGAATGTATGTTCTCAAAGTGGTTATAGTGATTATACTAGTCTAACAACTAACATCTAACAACACAATACAATTCCTGATTGCTCTGAACTAAATCATATAGTGTAATACATTTTGCTTCCTGGTAAGTAGGCATGATTTTGACTAAAGTGAAGTCTAGGTTTAAAAGCTATGGACTTCAGTAGACTTCCAGACTGTGAATGTTGACTTGCTTTCCTTTGGAATGGAGCTCAGGCACATTTAAATAATAAATGTAACTATATTAAATGTATATGATTCAAATCTAGTATGTAGGAATCATGATGGTATAATAAACAAATGATGTAGTAATCATTGTTTCCAGAAATTGCATTAAAATATATTTTTATTCAGTACTTTGTTTATTTAAATAGTTGTTGCTTAATTATTTTTAAAAAGATTCTTTGACTGCAGACCCTAATGATCTTGCTTTAGGCATTGAAAGTAATGTATGTAAGCTTTCCCAATCCAGGGACAAGGAGGAATAGTCCAGAACTAGTCAATATTAATGTAAGAGAAGTAGTAATAAGAGCATCAGCTGAAGACAAAGGTTTCCCTAGCAACTGGAATTCTGTAAAAGGCCACAGAATAACATTCAGTTCAAATGTGTCATGTAGAACTTGCATGGAGCAGAAACCAGGGATGTTCCCACTCAATTAAAAAGCAGCATTGGCTTCCTTTTTTAATGAAAATAAATAAGCCTGTCTTTTTTGTAACAGGTAGATCTTGTATATTTAATGTATAAAATTTTAATAAAGGTCAAATTCAAAAGAATTAGAGATCAAGCCATTTATAGATTTTCTAGTCCTTCTCGGTTCTATTGACTGGGATATTTTAGAACCAAAGTCCCTTATTAGTTAATTCATCACATAACTAATTTTGCACACCTACTAATAGTGAAAATAATGTGACTCTAAGTATTTCATATTTCAGAGCCTCATTAATTTTTCACTTTAAAATGTCACAACTTACAGTGCTAACAAAAATGGAAAGCACGGAGAAAAGATTTTGAAAAGAGAGCATATTTTAACAGTGGTTGCTTATATATAAAAAGCCATACATGAGAAAAATGCATTCTCCCTGTGGGTCATTAAAGTTTAAACCTCAACAACAACACTGTGAAAAAAATCCAGAACATATGTTAATGGTTTTTGCTGAAAGCTGTTGGTAGAACAATTATGCAAAATGGATTGTTATGTACAGGATCAGGACCAGGATTTTCCCTTTTCTCTCCTTCTTATGAGAGAAAGGTTAAACTGCTTTTGTTTGCTGCTTTGCTTTTGTGTTGTTGTTGTTATCTTAATGATGCTGCAACTATTTTAGGTTTACCCTACAGATCAGGGGTGAAATCCAGCAGGTTCTGACAGGTACTGGAGAACCGGTAGTGGAAATTTTGAGCAGTTCGGAGAACCGGTAGCAGAAATTTTGAATAGTTCAGAGAACTGGCAAATACCACTTTTGGCTGGCCCCAGAGTGGGGTGGGAATGGAGATTTTGCAATATCCTTCCCCCAGGAGTAGGGAGGGAATGGGGATTT
>JANHFM010004111.1:23627-35583 GCA_032468115.1 Grayia smithii
GAGAGAGAGAGAGAGAGGGAGAGAGAGAGAAAGGGAGGGAGGGAGAGAGAGAGAGGGAGAGAGAGAAAGGGAGGGAGAGAGGGAGAGAGGGAGGGAGAGAGAGAGAGAATGGTATTGTTAATCAGGCAACTGAGTAATATAAATAAATAAAAAAATGGTGATGGTGATGTACTGTATGATAATACTGTATGATCTATTCCCAAAGCAATATTAATTTCAGAAGAGATATTTATGGAGGAAATAATTCATTCCTTTTTCAGGCCCAACAATTCTCATACTGCTAGTATGTTCTGCTCTATTTGCTTTTCGAACAACAGCATTTTCACCCTACTGTATGTTAAATGCATTTAAGTTTATGACTCTTTTGACCTCAAGCTCCTATTAAGTATTATAGCACTGGTTTTCTGCCAAAACCTTTCTACATCTACTGTATCGCTTTGGTTGGTTTGGAAAAAAATTTTTAAAACCCCAAGCGACAATTCCCCTTCCCCCCTCCAAAAGAGCAGAGCAACTCGCTGTGCTGAACTGATTTTACAACTGAATCAGTTTGTCAAATCAAATTTTCAGCATGCCCTGGGAGGTCTAGAGAAACACCTCAGCAGACATTGGATATAGCTGAGCTTTACATTTTGCATTAACCCAAGCACATCACACATTTTTCAAGCTACTTAGACAGAAATTTATGTTTTATCTCAGTCAGTCAGTCAGTCAGTCAGTCAGTCAGTCAGTCAGTCAGTCAGTCAGGTAAACCATTCACATTTCAAGGGAGTGCTCCTCAAAATAAGAGGAGAAAACAGCAAACAAAGTAAACATATAAAATCTAGATTCAAACCTGACTTCAGTGAAATCCAGTTGATGAGATTTCTTCTTGGGCAATAAAATAAAATAAAGGGTGGGGGGAAAAAACCCCAGCAGACTTGGCCAGAATGTGACTAAAGGGTCTTTGCAGACAAAAAGAAGCAGAATCCTGGGACCCAAAAGCTTAAGGCATTTGGAATGGGTGTGCGGAAAAGAGATGGGGAGAGCCAAGTATGTTTGAAATCTGTGCCCTCCCAATCTCCACATTCACTTGTGCTTGCTATTTATGCTGCTCGATGACGCTCAGCATTGTGGAACTGCCTTTGCACAGCGCTAGGTAGGGTTACTTTGAAGAGAAGCAACATTTCAAAAATCGGAGGCAGCCCTCCGCTGCTGAGTGCTTGCTGGCCCAAGAGAGGGCGAGTCACAGAAATGATCTGGGCTGTTTTCTTCCTCTCTAGAAGAAGCTGGGGATCCATACTCCGGCTCCTTTCCCTAAATGGTGCCTGGGAATCTCTCTATTCACAGCAGACCCTTTGGGAACAAAAACAGTGTCAGCAAAGCATTTTTTTTTCTGGAGGGAGGGGAGTAATTTACCAACAAAGGCTTTTGTACTGAATTTAAATCTTCAAAACAAAGCTGAGATTTGTATGGATCAGAAGACTTATGGTGTACTCTTATGGATATTATAAAGGAGCTATCATTCTGATGATGAGAAACAGTTCTCTGTCAGAAATAGTTCTCTGACTTGTTCTGATCCTTTTGTACTCTTAAAAAAAAATGACAGTTTTCTTTTGGGGAGAGGGACAGAAAGAGAAAAAGAGAGAAAAAGAAAAGCAATTCTTTGTTTCTGACAAAAAAAAAACCCACCCTCTTTTAGGTAGGGGCCCAATTCCATTCTATTCCTTCCCCTTTTTGTATAGTGTACTCATTATGGACAGCATGATGGCTTGGGGACTCCAGTAAATAGAGACAAGAGAAAAGAATCAGCTTTCCTGGTGGTCTATTTATGATGGAGCCTTGGCTTTCTCCCTTCTGAGAGTCTTTGGACATAGACACTCTTATTCCCTGAAAAAATGGTGAAAGCGTCATTGTTTTTATGGTCCTAGCAAACATTTCATGCAGCATGACATCCTTGGTGTGAATTATTCTCCCCTTGGTTGAGGCAAATTTTCAGGTTTCTAACAAGACCTGGGAATCAAGCTTCCTTCACAGTGTCCAAAGTTCTGCAGTTCAGAATGCAGTGATATGAGGCAGACAAACAAGCTGCTTAGAGTCTGCTCTTCTGAATATGATTGGGGGCTTTTCCACCCTACTGCCTTAAGCTGCTTCACGCCCAAGCGTAGAGTATACTAGATGGAAACTAAGCCAGCTTAAGATATCCTCTTCTGCCTTTCATTTCTTCTCTGATTTGGCCATGCTGATCTCCTGCTCTTCTATCCAGATGGTATTTACCATGGTTCCTGTCTGGGGGATTCCTTTGCTTCTCTACCTCCCTCACCCACGCCAGGAAATCTGGCTCCATTTTTTTTTTTTTCTTTTCCATGAACAACTTTTGAGATCATGTGGTTTCTACTGACAGATTTGTATGGCCGTTCTCCATTGTCTCCTGCCGGCCGTACTTAACACCTTTCCCTATGGTCCATTTTCTGAGGGATAGGTAAAAATAACAACAGACACCACCACCCCCTCATTTCCAATGAAATGGGCTTCCTGTGACATGAGCTGAAAGGGGAAATGTATTGATTGATTTGTATTTTGACAGAATAACGGAACTGGAAGGGCTTTGGGAGACTTCTAGTCCAGGGGTCCCCAACTTTTCGGACCTCAGAGACCACTAAATTCATAATTTTAAATCCTGTGGACCAATAATATGATCTGCCTAATGACCGGCTGGGTGGGTGTGGCAAGGTGGTTATGTGACTGGGTGGGTGCGGCCAACTCGATGTCACTCACATCAAGGGGCACTTTGCCAGCCTCTACTTGCCACTCCTCGCCTGCCTGTCGGGGCTCCTTAGGGCCTCAACAGGAAGCAGTTGCTGGAGCTAAGCAGCCACCATGAGAAAGAGTTGGCAAAACAGCTCAGTTCAGATTGGAACTGACCGAGAAGGAGGCTCAGAAGAAGCACCTCACTGAGGACTATGAGCATAGATTTCCAAGAAGAGGGAAGACCTGAGGGAGTGCAAGGTCAGGTACCAGTGCCTGGAGGCTCAGCCAGTTCCAGACCAAGATACAGTCCCACTGGAACAAGGCCCTCAGGTTCTTCACCACCAGCAGCACTTCCTTCCAGCCTTCACCCAAAGCCCTGCACCAGGAGGCTGAAGCAGACCCTAAGTTGTAATTTCTGTCCCCCTCCAACCCACACAAAAAGATCCCAAAGGCGGAGACTCTCTGTAGCAACACAAATGTTCATTGTATGTATCCAGCCCAGAGGACCCCTGATTTAGTGCAATATAAAAAATGCAAATAATTTTTCTGCAAACCACCAAAATTTTCTCACAGACCACCAGTGGTCCACGGACCACCAGTTAGTGACCGCTGTTCTAGTCTAACCCGCTGCTCTAGCAGGAGACCCTATACCATTTCAAATAAATGGCTATCCAATCTCTTCTTAAAAACCTCCAGTGATGGAACACCCACAATATCTGGAGGCAAGCTGTTCCACTGATTCACTGGAATGGTTAATTCTAACTATCAGGAAATTTCTCCTTAGTTCTACATTAATTCTCTCCTTGATTAGTTTCCATTCTGCACTTCTTGTCCTGCTGTTGGGTACTTTGAAGAATGGGTTGACCCCCTTCTTTTTCTGTAGCAGTCCCTCAAATGTTGGAAGACTGCCATCATGTCATCCCTAGTCCTTCTTTAAATAGTTCAGTTCTTGGCAGAGCTCTGGTCTACTTCACCTGATTAAAAGAAGAGAACGAGTGGCTGGTGTGGTGCCTACCTTGCATAGTTGCTCAATGAAAATGATTTAAAAAACAAAACAGCGGTAGAAGGCAGTAGCCAACATTCCTACCACACTGTATGGTATCCAATTTGCCTACATGAAACGGATCACAGCAGGACACCTGCCGTGTGTGCTGCCAGAAGTCAAAAAAAAACCCCAAACACCCCCCCCACCACCACACTGCTTTTGACACGTAGCAGAAAAAGACGATCAGAGGTTGCCTTCCCAGTGGGTGGAGGGCTGGTAGAGAACACAATGTGCATTCCTGCCATCAAGAAAAGGTCTGTGGGCTGTACTCCCGCCAGGACAATTTCATTGTGCAGTTCAACCTTGTGATTGGCAGCTTCTATCCAGAGATTACAGTTCCATCTCTTTTGCAAAATGTGCCAGATGTGGATGCTTTGGGACAGCTAAACTCATACCGAGGGAGAATATTTTCTAATACTTTTTTACTGGGGCTTAGAGTTTAGGTCCTAGAACAGGGACCTCAAATGGTTTAGCCTTTCTTCTCTTGATTGCCTGGCTGTGCAAAAGGAAAATCAGGAACTAAAACTTCAGAGGAAGTACCTTAATGTAAATAAACCAGTTATTTGTTGATGTGCTTGTTGTGGTGAGGAAAAATACCTTTTAAAAATGGTATAGCGGAAAAAAGGGGAAGCAATAACACCACAGTCAAAACTGTGGAGCAATGCTTTTCATGTGAATGAATAAATCATTATTTCTTTTTCTTCTATTTGTTGCAAATTCATTGGGGTTTTCATTCTGGTTGTGTTTGTTTTTCCTTTACAGATGGGGAAGGAAAGAAGGCCAAGAATTAAGAAAGAAGAAGACTTGTTTATTTTTGAAAAACAAATCAAGTCTGAGAGTTTTTGAAGGAGCAGATAATGCAAATTATATTTGTTTTGGGGTGTTTGTGTGTGTGTGTGTGTGTGTGTGTGTGTGTGTTAGTGAGTGAGTGAGTGAGTGAAGAAAAAACAAGTAATGACACAAGAAATTAGAGCCAGCATTATAATGGAAATAAATTGACAGTATCATAGTCTTTTGGCTGAAAAGCATTCAGATGCTGAAAGATGGTAGAAAGGAGATACTGAAGATTCCAACTCCTTGCTGATCTATAGATATCCTCTGGATTTTCATCTAAGATCTCTTAGCTCTAAATCTTATATTTTGTTAGCAAGATGTGAGAACAATTTTAATGAAATTTAATTTGGTTTTTCAGAGAAGGAGGAACCAAGGCACAGATGAAAATTAGTTCAGGAAGATAAGAGATCTGGACACGAGCAAACTGTTTTTCTGAATTTAATAGCAACAAAGTCTATAGGATTTCAATTATGTCCTATGTAAAGGAACAGTTCAAAACACCAAATTTACCAGAATAGCACATATTGTCAACTGTCCCATTACTTCCCTATAATTATTGCTGAGGCGGAATGAAGCAGCAGTCTCAGGTTTGGATCTGAGGAAAAAGTAGCTATTTTATATATGGACTTGTGGAATTTTCCTCTGGGCTATAGGGAGAGGCAGGGGTTCGCTGGAGTTGCCAGATGCTTTAGCTAGCCTTCAACAATCTGTTGTTTGATTGGGGGGAACAAAATACCCTCTGTGTGAGGAGACAAATTGAATCATTCCTTGTACAAAAGAAAAGCCACTACAGGTAGTCCCCGATTTATGACCACAGTTGAGCCCAAAATTTCTGTTGCTAAGTGAGACAGTTGTTAAGTAAATTTTGTCCCATTTTACAACCTTTCTTGCCAGAGTTGTTAAGTGAATCACTGCAGTTGTTAGGTTAGCAACATGACTGGTATGTAAATCTAGCTTGACTTCGCATGTCAGAAGGTCACAAAAGGTGATCACATAGATCCCGGGACACTGCAACGGTCATAAATACGAACCAGTTGCCAAGCATCTGAATTTTGATCACGTAACCTTGGGGATGCTATAATGGTCATAAGTGTGAGGAATGGTCATAAGTCACTTTTTTCAGTGATGTAACTTTAAACGGTCACTAAATGAACTGTCATAAGTGGAAGTATGTAGTTTTGCAGAATATTTTTGATTTTGGCATGTAAGCATCAAATGCGATACAAGAGGCCTCTCCTAATTTATAAAGCCTTAGCAGGTGGCTGTAGTATCTGGCTGACTTTGAGATTAGAAGCTATGTAGGGTGAGGCCTGGCTAGGACTTTGATGGGAGCCCTCCTATCTACTTTGGTAATTTGGCCTTGACCAGTGGTGGGTTGCTACCGGTTTGCCCCGGGTTGGGAGAACCGGTAGTAACGGCGGCAGGAGGCTCTGCCCACCTGCCCAGACATTATCAAATACGCTCTGTGCATGTGAGCAAACTGTAAGTAAAGGTAAGTGAAAGCACTTGCAAAGGTAAGTGAAACCCACCACTGGGCTTGACATATTGATGAATACCATGAGGTCGAATTCATCTTAAATAATTTCACTTTACTAATGCTGTCTAAAGTTTTTTTGGTTTGCCTTATGTTCCAAAGACCTGGATCTTCTTGTCCCATCTATTGAGCCCTAATACTGAACATTACTTCTATAGTGGAATACGTAGTCTGCCTATTGATAAAGCGTTTTATAGCAAACCTGCAGGTCCCAGAGATTCCTGGTCCTTCCTGCTTATAGAAAATATACTTTTATTTACAGCCACTATAGACATCGACCTCCCTTCCCACTGGGCTCTACTACAGCCTTTAGAATTTCTAGGATAATAGCAATTGAATAGCTCAATGGGGAATGGATGGTCTTGACTCTTGGCAGGCAGGGGTTTTTGGCTTGGCAAGGGAGAAAACGTTTTCATTTCACATTGAATCCACTCTTTTCGGAGCAAATGATGATTTGTCGATGTGAGACAATTTGGCTCATTGACTTCTATTTTTTTTACATCATTTCTGTAAGAGTTTAATCCAAAAGAGGAAAATCGATGTGCTAAAACCCACTGTGCCATTTTAGTAAATGCAGAACATGCTTTTTAGTATGGTTTTCCAAATATATTTAGTAGTGGGTCTCTCTCTAGACACGAGACAACCGTATTGGTTTCTTTTCTTTTTTTCTTTCCTGGCATCTTCTTCCAATTTCCTCATTCCAGAACCTTTTTTTTTTCTTTTTTTATCTCAGGATACCTAGTATCTCTACTGCTCCCCAGAAACACAACATCAAAGGAAATTGCTAAAATGAAGAAATCTTAGGTGGGAAGGAGAGACAACTGTCCCACAACTGAGATGTTATTTTACTGAAAGAGATCTGCCACTGAAAAATCCCTTTGTTTGGGATGTATCTTTTTTTTTTATAAAAAGTTTTTTATTGATAAAACAAAAAAATAAAAAACATACAAAACACATACATATACATACACACACATTGTGGTTGGACGATTCTTTGACTTCTATGGTTATCTATAGTTTTATAGTTATTTACAATTATCTACAATAATGCTACGATATTATTAATCCCTAAAATTTCATTATTTTCAGAAAATTTTTGATATTGTTCAATCATTCTTAGTCCTTGTGTAGTATAATAAACAAATTAAGTTCCTTTCTCCTCGACGTATTTCACTTCCTTAACCAGTCATAGAACTTTGTCCAAAATCGTATAATGCATCGAATCCTTTTTGTCCTTTAATTCCAAACTCAATCTATCCATCTCTGAACAGGTGTATATTTTTCGAATTATATCCTCCTCTGTGGGGGTGTTTAGGATGTATCTTATTCTATAAGGTGAACCATGACTAGACCTTATTCCTATAGATCAGTGATGGCAAACCTTTTCGGCACCGAGTGCCCAAACCGGAATGTGTGTGCATGTGTGGGTGCTGGAACACCGGAAAACTGAAGACCAGCTGGCCAGTGAACATGACTGTGCCAGCCAGCTGATCTTTGGATTTCCGACGTGTGCCAGCTGGTCTTCAACCATGCCAGAGCAGCAAAAACCCAAAGACCAGCTGGCCGGCACGTACATGCCTGTTTTGGGGCCGTTTTGGCCCATTTTCAGGCCTTTTTTAGGGCTGTTTTGGGGGCCATTTTCTGGGTGGTTTTCAGGCAGTTTTCAGGCAGTTTTTCAAAATTTGAAAATTTGCTGACCACATTAAGTTGTGCTCAAAGTTGTAGGCCGCCCTGAGTCTCCGGAGAAGGGCGGGGTATAAATGGAATTTTTAAAAAAAACCAGTCTGAAAAACAGCTTGAAAACAGCCTGAAAAGTGGCCAAAAACAGCCAAAAAACAGGCATGCGTGTGCTGGCCAGCTGGTCTTCAGGTTTCTGGCGCTCTGGTGCGGGCAAAGATCAGCTGGCCAGTGCGCATGTTGGAAACCCAAAGGCCAGCTGGCAGGGGTGGTCATGTGCATTGGCCAGCTGGCCTTTTGATTTCTGGCGCTCTGGCACATGCACACACATTCTGGATTGGGCACTCGTTGATCTATACAAATAGTCTAGTCATGGTTAACCTTATAGGATAAGATTCATCCTAAACAAAGGGATTTTTCCAGTGGCAGATCTCTTTCAACAAAATAACGTCTTAGTTGTGGGACAGTTGTCCCTCCTTCCCACCTGAAAACGGCCTGAAAATGGCCCCCCAAAATGGCGTGAGAATGGCCTAGAAAATGTCCTGGAAAATGTCCTGAGAAATGGCCTGTTTTTGGGGTGCGTTTCGGTCCATTTTCCGGTGCTCCGGCACCCACGAAAATCACGTGGCCAGTGTGCATGTGCACACCAGAAATCATAAAAGAGCAGCTGGCAACACTGCACGTGCCCACAGAGAGGGCTCTGCGTGCCACCTCTCGCACACATGCCATAGATTTGCCATCCTGGCTAAAAGATGCTAAAAGACCTGTTTCTTATAGATGTTGGGATGGGAATTTTCTGAAATCTGCTCTCACGCAGCCAATACTGCTGAACATTACAACTAAAAGCTTTAAAAATTGCTAGAAGACCTGGAGATCAGCAAGGTTCCATCTCTTTCATTGATCCAACCCTTGCAGGGTATAACTCATCAGGAGAGATGAACTTTTTCAAATCTAGACATGTCATCTGATTGAAACGCGTCTAGTATTCATAGTAGCGACTAATGTTGAGGGAAGTTGTACATCAATAGCCTCTGGTGGGGCCATCAATTCCCCATCTCATTTGGAAAGATCTCAAAATGTGGTTACAAGCTCAAAATCCTTTGCTAAGCTTTTGCACCAGTAGACAACAGAAAAAAACATAACAATATACTAAACATCCTGTGTTTAGTATCATGTGGCTGACCTCGCACACCAAGAATACACCAAGCTATAATGTCTGTTTATGGTTACAACATACAAAACATGTTATATAGTTTTTTGGAACTGAGTACCATATGAACACAGGTAAATACACACACACACACACACACACACACACAGAGAGAGACAGCTTGATGCAGTTGTTAAGGTACCAATCTAGAAACTGAGAGACTGGGAGTTATAGTCCTGTCTTAGGATAAAGCCAGTTGGGTGGCCTTGGGCCAGTCAGTCTCTCTCAGTTCTAGGAAACAGATAAGGGCAGGTAAAGCTTGCCTGAAATCTTCTGAAATGTTGCCAAGAAAACCACAGGAACTTGTCCAGGCATTTACCAAAACTTAAAAACTCAAAAGAGCCTCTCTGCTGCAAACTCCATTTCTTCTTTTCTTCCATTTCTTCCTTCTTTTCACTTTTAATCATCCTCTTTTAGCTTTCTCCAGTATTCTTGCAAAACTTTCACCAACCAAATCCAAATTCATTTTGCAAATGAATCTCAGGAGAGATAAAACAGCAATTTTAGTTGTTTAAATTGTATAAATTGGCTCTTCAAGCTGCCATTCATTTGATTTGTTAAACTAAAATTGTTTTGTTTTCCACTATGCGAACTAACTACTTTTCCATCCAAACCAAAAGGCTCTGGAAATTATCCTACTAGAATATTTAACCATGCATTTATTTCAGCTACAGTCCTTTCTTTTTTATTATTTAGAGCTTTTAAGGAATAGAAAGAATATGGCCATGAATCAAAATAGATTTACAGTGGATGAAATGAAAGGTTTAGCAGACAAAAGTCCACAAAGCAACTCAAAATCCCAGAATCACAAGTTGGTCTTATACCAAACAACTGTCTGTCCTTTCAGAGGACCATGGAGATTATCTTGAGGAAGATTGATGGCGGCTATTATGAACACATGACCTTGGGCTTGGCAAACTAATCAAGGAGAGAAGCAACCTAGAATTTAGGAGAAATTTCCTAACAGTGAGAACAATTAACCTGTGGAAGTTGTGGGTGCTCCATCACTGAAAGTATGTTTTCTTAAAAGACTGGACAGCCACTTGTCTGAAATGGTATAGAGTCTCCTACTTGAGCAAGGGGCTGGACTAGAAGACCTCCAAGATTCCTTCCAACTCTGTTATTCTAAAACAACATAATCTTAGCCTGAGGAAAGAGGAAGGGTGAGAAAGAACATTGAAGGCAAATATATGTATCCCAGGATAATGTTGCATGATCCAATCTGGACCAGAGCTTTACTCTTCTGAGCTTTTGGACTGGTGCTGGAGCCCATCTTCATGGAATATCTCTCTACCGAAATATGTCTTTTGGGCTATTTCATCAGTCATATTTATATAGACCAACCAATAGACATATTTCCTATTGGTTGATGGCTGGCACTTGGCTTTGTTTCCTTGTACTGCCAAGCCTTTGGCTCCTAAATACCTGGTAAGTTGGTGGTAAATCAGCACTACTGTTGACTGAGAAGGGGCCTGTTTCCGAGGCTTCAATCATTTCCCTAGCTATCTTTATACCTGCATGGCCAACACTCTTAATAGCTGCAGATACAATTAATTATATTAATAGTATATTAAAGATTATAATTTATAATTGAATTTATAATTAAATAATACATTCACTACGTATAATAGAATTATACATTCAATTCAGGTGTTTTCTGCCCTGGTTGAATTGTATCATGGCTGGGCAACTTTGATGTACGCTTGGAATTTCTTCTGGGCTAATTAGTCACGAAAAGTTTTGGCTAAGCAACAGACTTGGGAAGAGGTAACTAATTTTTTGGATGGCTTTACACTGCCCAATCACCAGAAAATCTGAAGTAGTACAGGTAGTCCTCAACGTATGACCACAATTGAGCCCAAAAGTTCTGTTAAGTGAGACATTTGTTAAGTGAGTTTTGCCCCATTTTACAACATTTCTTGTCACAGTTGTTAAATGAATCACTGCAGTTGATAAGTTTGTCACCTGGCTGTTAAGTGAATCTGGCTTCCCCAATGACTTTGTTGGTCAGGTGGTCATAAAAGGTGATCACATGACACAGCAAATGTCATAAATATGAACCAGTTGCCAAGCATTTGAATTTTGATCACATGAACATGGGGATGCTGCAATGGTCATAAGTGTGAAAAGCAGTCAAAAGTCACAGTTTTCAGTGCCATTGTAACTTTGAACAGTCATTAAATGAACTGTTGTAAGTCGAAGACTACCTGTATGTCTAAAACCCTTGGGGTCTTCAGTCTCAGTCCCAGTTTCTCTACTATGCATTATGTTTATGTTTATTGCATTTATATGCCGCCCCCTCTCCCGAAGGACTCACAGTCACTCATGCCCTTGTCACCTCAAGGCTGGACTACTGCAATGCTCTCTACATGGGGCTGCCCATGAGGAGCACATGGAGACTTCAGCTGGTCCAGAATGCGGCTGCGCGAGTGTTCATGGGGGTACCTCAATACTCCCATGTTACACCGCTCTTGCGCGAGCTGCACTGGCTCTCAGTTGCCCTCCATGTGCGCTTCAAGATGCTGGTTTTAACCTATAAAGCCCTACATGGCTTAGGCCCAGGGTACTTGAAGGACCACCTGCTGCCGCAAGCATCCTCCCAGCGCCTGGTGCGCTCTCATAGGGTTGGTCTCCTCAGGGTGCCCTCAGCCAGACAGTGTCAGCTGGCGGTGCCCAGGGGGAGAGCTTTCTCTGTGGGAGCGCCGACCCTGTGGAACGATTTGCCCGTGGAACTTTGGATTGCCCCCGACCTATCAGCTGGGACTCGGGAGGCAAATACCCACTAGCTTCAGCTAGTCCAGAATGCGGCCGCGCGGGTGGTCATGGGAGTACCTCGATACTCCCATGTAACGTCACTCCTGCGCGAGCTGCACTGGCTTCCGGTCACTCTCCGTGTGCGCTTCAAGGTGCTGGTTTTGACCTATAAAGC
>JANHFM010004112.1:35016-45282 GCA_032468115.1 Grayia smithii
GGCTGGGGAATTCTGGGAGTTGAAGTCCACCCATCTTAAAGTCACCAAGGTTGAGAAACACTGATCTATCACAAACAGTGCATGAAGTCTGTGAACCATGAAGATACTGGTAACAACTGCAAAGAGAAAAAGCACTCAGAGAAGACTTCTGGGCCAATACAGCTTCCAGTCAGTCTTCAAGAGCAACCCATAAAATGCACACTGCACTATCCAAAATGAGAGGTGACTAACATGCTCATGCTCATAACAATTAAGAGTACAAGATAGAGTTGTGCAAAAGCCTGCTTGACCACAAATGTCTTCTACTCCTTGAGCTGGAACTGTGAACCCAGAAGGCTCCCCAAAGTAGACGCTGGTTCTGAGTTGGTGACTGCAAACTCCTCCAGAAGCAAAGGTGCAAAATCTCCAATTCCAGATATAGGTAGGCTAAAATCCCACAGCTACCTGGATTCTCTAGGATTGAGTTGAAGCACATTCTTCTCTATGCAGGCCTCTACAATATCCAGACATAGAGAAGCTCTTGACAGGGTTAGCTGAGTAGCCCAAGGCAAAGTTAGACAATGGAATATCATCAGGCATATTTCATTCCATGTGGACAAATGACATCATTCAGCAGCTTTATGAAGATATTAAACAAAGTATTATTTACAACACTTACTGACAAGAATTATTAGACTGAAGAGAGATAAATGTGTTTTTTTAATACACAGGAAGATTTTTTTTTAATACTTATACAGGTAGTCCTCAACTTACAACAGTTTATTTAGTGACCTTTCAACATTACAGCAGCACTGAAAAAAGTGACTTGTTTTTCATACAACCATTGCAGCATCCCCATGGTCATATGACCAAAATTCAGATGCTTGAAAAGTATATTTATATACTTATACTTGCAGTATCCTGAGGTCATGTGATCCCTTTTACAACTATCTGACAAGCAAAGTCTTCGGGGAAGCCAGATTTACTTAATAAGTGTGTTACTAATTTAATAACTGCAGTGATTCACTTAACTGTGGCAAGAAAGGTCATAAAATAGGGCAAAATTCACTTAAGAAATGTTTCACTTAGCAACAAAAAATTTAGCCTCAATGATGGTCCTAAGTCAAGAACTACATGTATATTTTTTTCTTCCAGATTTACTAAGAAAATGATACGTGTTAGGTGAAATAGGTTATCTATAAAACAAACATCTAGCATTAAAAAACTCTTTAAATCCTGTCTACAAAAATTCCCTTCCTCCCTCCAGCAAATTTTAATGGCCAGCTATTATTTCAATTTCTATCACTGAAATTTTAAGACACATGCAATGTAATATTACTTTTAATAATTATATGCATGGTGTGAGAAATCTGAGGCAAAATTAGTTTTCATTTCAGCTAAAACCATTTGCTGCTTTAGGAAAAAAGCTATCATCAATGGTTCAATTCATAAGAGACAAAGCATTATAGAATCATTTCTGGCTCTAAGCCTTCTTATAACAATAGAAATTTTTACAGCAAAGAACAAAAACTAAACCTGGCTAGAGTAAAAAGGACAGAAAGTTCCCTTCCTCCACTTCATTGGGCAATACACAGAACAGAAACACTGCTATCAGCAATAAATTCCACACACCATCACAATATCTTGTTGCAACAGCACTGAATCTTTGTTCTGCTACTGAAATCAGCTGCCTGTGCCATACAAACTCCCAGTCACCACAAACTTTCCACTCACATTACCCCAAGGTGAAGTGCTTCATTTAAAAACAAAGCAGTTGAAATAAAAAGTATGTTACCAAAATGGATACTACGCATGATTTTACCTGTCTCAACATCTTTCCCTTGAAATAAGACCACCTTTTGGGTTGCAGTACCTTAGTCCCCTTAACCCAGTGGTTCTCAACCTTGGCAATTTTAAGAGATGGACTTCAACTCCCAGACTGCTAAACTGGTTGGGGAATTCTGGGAGTTGAAGTCTACCTCTTTTAAAATTGCCAAGGTTGAGAAACACTGCCTTAACCCATTTATAAAGGATGATCCTGAATCAATTTTTTCCCCAACCTATGCATCTCTTAAGATGTGTGGACTTCAACTCCCACAATTCACCAGCAGGCAAATGTTCCACCATTCATTAATAACTGGTTGTTAATACAATATATATAATTTATAATATATAATATAATATAAATTATATATTTCCAATTAATTCACCCTGGGTTGTTTTACTAGCATTTTAATTCTTCTTCATGACCATCATTTGTCAATCATCCTAATCTTCCAGGTCCGGGTTTTTTTTTCTTTCTTCAATCTTGGCACCTTTAAACTTTAATCCCAGAATTTACCACCACATGTCGGCTGAAGAGTTCTCGAGTCGAAGAAAGGCCGCCCGTTCTTTTAAAGGCATCCTATTTGGGGGAAAAAACCCTCTGCTCTGGAGGACTCTCCCACCTGCAGGCCGGGCCCCCTTTTGTGCTTCTGTGATTAGTTAGTTGCTTCAGCAATTACCAGATGTTAGTATGTTTTGGGACAAAATAGGTGCTGGCCTTGCAATAATAACCTATTCACAAAATCCAAGCCAATTTTAAAAAAAGAATTCAGATCTCCAGCAATCTGATTTTTCCAATGGTTATCTATATTTACATCTGTTGTCTCCCCTGCCACAACTGTATACAGCAAAGCAAAATCAACAGAATAAAAGATACTTTAATAGAAACAAGTAGCTCAAAACTCAACAGTTTAAGCATAAGCACAAAGTGATTCAATTGGAATAACTTTGGTGACTTCATTACATGTATGGAACAAGACTGGACGTTGTTGGCCAGAAAACAGAAGAGACTGAAACTCCTACATTCACTCAAAAGTGTTTTTTACTTCGTCTTCAGGACAACTGGACCGTTTTTCTCTTGAGAAAGAAAACCTTTCACTTCTCATACAAGAAGCTTCATCAGTTCTGACAGATCTTCTTGGATAAGAAGCGAAACATTTTTTTCTTCTTCCTTTCCAAGGGAAAAAAAAAACAGTCTAGTTACCTTTTGAAGAAAAAAAGCACTTTTGAGACAACTATGGCCTGGATGACTGAGAATCTCCACATGTACTCCTACATCCACCTTATCCAATAAGAAAGGAGTGATTCATAAAGGTGTTTGAAACAGAAATAAAAACATGTCTATTTTCTTTTTATTCAAAGGAGTTCAGGAATGTTTGTTCCCTGATGTGACCTGAGCAAACATCTTTATAATATGAAGCTAATAATTAAAGTCAACTGCAGAATTTTTTTAATCTTGAGGATTTAAATGTGGATACTCATAACCTTGGTCAAGCTGTTTAATTGTCATAGGACATCTACTCAACGTACTTACTAGTGATTCAAAATTAAGAGCATATTATTACAAGAAGAAAATATCATCCCATATTCTTGGACTGGATAGTTGACCAGCCATTAATATATATTTCTGATTAAGAAGTTTGGTTTAACATCTCTGGATTTTTCTTCCTTGGTTGATTTATTTTTATTCAGTGTCTTACTATATTGTTAGTTGAAATATAGTTGTTATGCACTGCAACTAATCAATATTTGCTAGCACTATACGTAAGAGTACAGTGAGCAAAGTGTTTCAACCAACCCAATGACCTCTAATCTTACTGGGTTTTGTTCCAGAGCTACTTTATTTATCTACATTTAACCGTTCATTTTTGCAGCCTTGTCCCGGGGAAAAAACATACAAATTATACCATATTTGTTCTCCCTCTCTTTTAATCATAATCTGAAGAACAATTAATTTTCTACCATGTCAGAGAGAACTAACAGAGTTCTCCAAGAAGCCCTGGCTTGTAACTTTGCCCTCTCATCAAACTTCAGGTATTATACTATTATACATGTAACTTCTTTGCTGAAGTCCTGGGTTGAAATGTGCATGAGGGTCGAAGTTGATTTTCATAGCTTCAGCATGCTACAATGTTGTTAAAAACAAAAGAGCACCAGAACTACATGGAAACAACAGTAAACTGCTTTAAAAGTTTACAAATAAATGACATACAAATGTTCTAAATAAATACACAAACACAAATTACATATTGAATGTTCTGGTTTCCTGAAAAATCTGTATTTTTTCCTAAATAACCTTTTATGGTAATTACAGAGGATAATTCTATTTAATTTTATCTAGATGAAAAGAACATAGTTAAGGAACAAATGTTCTATGGTGTGTATCTTTATCATGTATTCTTTCTTTTGTGAGAGAATATCTTAAATTCAGTGTTGTATTTTTTTAAGATAAATTTGGTATGCTAGATATTACCCTAAATATGTTGAACATATCTGGGGGAAAGGTGGAAGGATAAGTCCTATTTGAGTATTACTTTTGTAAGAAACTCCCTTCAAACCAAAATTTAACTTGTCAAAAAATCATAGATGTTTATTCAAAACTGTATGTTTTCCTATGAAAATGTTATCATTGACTGAAACTAGGTAAAAAAACCCTCTAGATGATAAAATAGTTAACACTTAATCTTCATTTTATCTTTCAATAAGAGATACAATTTTAACTATTTTGTAATATACAGTATATATCTGAAAAAACACTGCTTAGAAAAATAGACATCAATACAAAGCTGGATAAAATTATTTTAAGTTTCTAGAAGTGATACAGAAGGTGGATGAGATATTACAAATACTGCAACAAGACACATTTTAAAACAAGAACATCCTGGAACAATGTTAATAAATTTATTTAACATGCCTCCTGACTGAAACTTCAGAACTTAGATGCTGCTAACTCATCAGCCACAATCAAAACTGAATAACTTAAATTATGACAGACAGAATGAATGAATAGCATGGGATCTATTAGTGATGCTACTTTGGACAGAAAGAATTATAAGAAACATTTGATTAAAAATAAATTGCTAACTGGAAACTTTAATAATTAATGTTATTCATTTTGTTTTTGGAATTTCAATTTATAACTGGGTGATTTTGGCATTACAATATTTGATAATGGCAAGAGTTGCATATAGTTAAAGAACCTTAATGAAATTTCCCACCACTCTGGGAAAATTCAAAATTCTACAACGAACTGAAACTCTCAGTCATCCATGGTTGTCTCAATGGTGTTTTTTTCAAAAGGCAAATGTTTTTTCCCTTGAGGATGAAATTATTTTGCTTCTCATCCAAAACATGGTCCAGCCGACTTTTGAAAAAGTATCTTTGAGTCTACAATAAACTCTTTTTGCTTTCTTTTGTAAAATAAAGAATATCTAAATAAAACCTTTTGCTCTTAAACCTCAAATTCATCAAATAAAAAAGACACACATATCATAAGAATTGGAAAGTACAGACATTTTCCTCTGAAAATAAAATATGGAAAAAATAACAATTTAAATTTAAAAAATAAATAAAATAACAATAAAAATTACTGTTTTTTATTTGGTAAAATGATTTGAAAGGAATAATTGTTAATGCTTTTGTCTGATTTTAAGATGTAGCAATTTATTACTTCAGCAATTAATTGAGCAAATTAATTTTTATTTTAAGAATGCATTGTTCCTCATGCAAGGTCAGTTTATGAAATCTCTGAAAATATGACTAAAATAGTTTTATTCATTAAATATTACAAATTAATGTATTGTAGGATTATTCATGTATTTAATAAAACAAAATATTCAGAGATCTGGATATTCAATCAAATATGAATATAGATAGAAATAAATTATAATACTTTTACTACATTTGTGTCATCTAATCAATAGATTAATTCTATATAAGTAATTACTCATCTATTTAGCATATCCCATTATTTCAACAATTTCAACTAAATTGAACTAGAAATGCCTACAAGTGTTCCATCTTGATGCCATATATAATCTACATCTATTTTTTGAGTACCTTTTGCACTTCTTAGATTTCTATTTTATTATCATCATTTTAAAAACTAAAAAGTTTTGCTACAACAAATGCATATATCATATTTTCTTCAAACATTTAACTTCTTACTAAATTTCTTGTAAAACGAAGACAAGTTTTCAAGAATGGTTTGTGCTTTGTGTTAGTTTAATATAAACAAAATAACCTTCTGGTTAATAGGAGACCTTGTGTGAATTACAACTCCATAAATTATAATCTTTTTTATTTGCAGTGGGGACTAGAATCTTGGTCCCTGAGCAAAAGCAACTGTTAAGCAAGACGACTATGTGATTATTTCACTCAACAACAGCAATCCTATCACTCCTGATTGTGACGGAGTGGTTAAGTGGATGGAGGCCCAGATAAGGATTATAAGATACCTTGGAAGTGCATGTGCGGGACAGTCCCAAGTTGGGGGGTGGAGAAATTCATCATCAGGCTGAGGAATGAACTAAAATGAAGCTCCATGTCTGCAGCCTGGCAAATGATTTCCTTTCCCCTAGGGTGCAGAACTTCAGGATTTTCAGGGGAGGTTATAAACTCCATACAGAACTGAGATTCCCTCCAGCAGGAATACTTTCAGCCAGCCCCAGAAACAAGGAGTCCTCTTAGCAGACAATAGCAGCTTGGAAACTTCCTGGTGGCTTTCCATTGACTTTCTGGGAAAGCGGCAGAGAAGATTGCAAATGGCAATCATATGTTCACTGTGCATTGGACAATCAGTTGTAAACATAAACAGATTGCCAAGCACTGAGATCATGATCATGTGACCATGCGGGGCAGCACAATGCATTACAATGGCATAAAGTGCTTTCTTTTAAATGTAAAGCACTCTTTCTGAGGTCTCATAACTTGTCTTTAAAAGGTTAAACAACAACCTGTAACATGGTGGGTCATCATTTTAGAGATATTTCCTTACTAGATTCCTCATTGCCTTCAATGACAGTAATGTACTGAAAACTCCTTAAAAATACAATGAGATATTTAACTGTATCTAACTTAAAAGTAGCCCTTGTTGAATTGTATAGCACAAACATCAGAAGTTGACCACAGGAAATGTTTTATGGCATTGTTTATTATATCATAAAATGTTTTATGATAATTTTATGCAACAAAATGTTTTATAAAATTTGCTGAATTTCAATTCCATGGGAGTTCATGGGATTTTGGATGCATTCTGTAAGATAGCCCATTTAAGGTACCTTGGCTGAAAAAGTTTAACCTACGACCATCTGCCCATGAAAAGGTTACAGACATGAGTTTTAGCAGTATGTAGATTAAATAGCTATTTAGAAAATAGCAAGTACTGAATTATGTTCAACTATACAATTTTACCAAAGCTTACGCTAATTTATATAAGCTTGACCCACAAAATCTTAAAAAAAAAAAAGAATAAGCATGAGTTGAAACATAACTGGTATGACGCCTAATACAACAGCTTTGGGTAGGTGGGCGATAAAAACAAATAACAATTTGATTAACATTTTGCAGGAGTAACTAGAAATTCAAAGTTTTACCCAACCATGAGTACAAGATGTTTTGTGGATATTTGTAGGTATGGATATTTCAAATACATGAGTAGTTAAATCTACATAAAATAATTTGTTTGAAAAATACCTCTTCTATGAAAAAACTTTCCACATCAAAGGGAAAGCTTTTAAATAACCTTCTTGTGATGGCAACTTTTTAATATGGAATAAAATTTTAATGTGCAATCATTTCTAAAAAAATTCCAATGTCTTTGATCCACTAGGATAATGCAGTATAAATCCAAAGCAATATGTGGCTCAATATGGGATGGTTTGAAATAACATGTCATTCAGTATTAAAACTTAAGAGAAAATAATAACTCATTTCCTCAGTATAACCCACGAAATAATTGGAATAAAAAATGATTTGTATGTTAGCATAAGAGATAGGCTGATGATATTTGTGGGAAAAATATGTGGCTGGTTGAGCGAACAGACTGACTGAAGAGATCCTCCTGTAATTTTATATTCTATTTTGTCCACTTATACAAAATATATTCAGGGTTGCCTTCATTTAAAATATTAGAAGTACCCTAATTCATACAATACCTCTGATTAACTTGCATCTCAAGTTGCTGGATTTTTTCCAAAAGTTCTTTTTCAACAGCATCCCTCTGTAATTTAAATTCTTTAAGAGCATTTTGTACTGCATCTTCTTTTTCACAACTGAGTTTCTGTACCATGTCTTTCCTGTCTTGTTCATGAGTAGCTATTAATAGTTCTTTTTCTTCTATGAGTTTCTCAATGGTGTCTTCATATTTCTTCTGCTGTTCACACAAAGCTAAAAGCTCTTCTTTTTGTCTCTGTACAGCATTCATTTCTAATTCCAGCTTACCTTGCAATTCTTTAATTTGATCTTCCAGGTTTTTTTCTGCTTCCAGTGCTTTCTGATGCAAGGAGGTTGTTTTATCCAATTCTATTCTAAGCAAATTTGCTTCTCCTTCATGCCTCTCAATTAATTCTGAAATGCAGTGATCTTTCTCAACTGTTATTATAGTCCTCAGATCTGCTAGACCTACCTGATATTCATCGTTACTAACTTGAATTATATGCCTTAATTTATCAGTCTCTTTTCTTAGCATTTCAGTTTCTTTGTCAACAAGGGTTTTAAGGTTACTTTGCTGCTGAGCTTTGTTTGCTTCGATAAGTACTTTCATTTCATCTGCTTCTGCTTCTTTCAATGCAAGTTCAACTTCAAGTTTACATCTCCAGTCAGATAATTCAGAAACCTTAATCTTTAATTCCTCAATCTGTTGTTCTTTTTCTAAGACATCAGCAGCATGAGATTCCTGCAGTTTTTCAAGTTGGTGTTGATGTTCTTTTTTTAACTTCTCTAAACAATCATTGTGTTTGGCTATTGATTCTTCAAATTCTTGCATATGTCTGACATGTAGATTAGATTCCAATTCCTTTAGGTGATCTTCCTCCATAGTTTGACATTCTGCTTTCAGAAGTTGTAATTTTTCCTCATTTTCAACATTAAGTTTTTTCAAATTTTCTAATACTCTTTCACGTGACTCTGTCAGTTCTTTAATTTCATGATACAGCTTCTTCATTTGGCATTCCACTTCAATCAATTTCTGATCTTTTTCATTTTGTAAGAACACAACTGCTTCCTTTTCATTTTTTACTATTTCAAATTCATTATCTTTGTCATGTAAAACTTCTTCAAGTTCTTTTAAGTCACAATGTAATTTAGCAATCTTTTTTTTGTTTTCTTCACTATCTTCAACTAAAATATTTATTTTACTTTCATATTCAGTTTTTACAGACTGTAGTTCTTTTTGATACTTATCCTTTAAAGATTTTTCAAGAGAAAGTTTGACTTTCTCTATAATATTCCTTATTTCTACTGAAGTACATTTTAAAGAAGAGGAAAAGTTACATTGTTCTTTTTTTACAAATGTTCTAAAGTGGTAAAGGTCTTCTTTGATATTCATTAAATTTAACTGAGACTCTTGGGCAACATCTCTGCATTTGTCCATGTAAACATTTAGAGCAGGATTTTCTAAAACTGCATCTTTTACACATATATTAGTGTCTTGCATCCTTCTACTATCTATTGCATTGATAACTGAGGAATAGAGGGACTCTACCATCATTTCTGGACTTTGAGGGTCACTTATCACATTTGGAGATGATGGATTTTCTTCTATTATAAACTCATTCACTGCAGACATAAAATCGGATTCTGGACTTTCAGCCAATGAGTCCAAATCTAAAGATTCTTGTTTAAGAGCTTGCTCTATATTTGGGTGGGCAATTGTTTCAAAATCAAATGTGTGAGCATCAATACTGTCTGGAGACAATTCTTCTAAAGGAGCTGGAGGACACACAGAAGGGCAAAGAGGACCCTGAAGACTGAGAGGTGAAGGAGTTTTAGGAGAGGTAGCAATTGTTATTCCTGTTGTATTTTCCATTCTTGGTGTAGTGATAGATTGTGGCGAGGCTTGACTGTTGGAAGCCTATAAGAATAAAAAGTAAATAAGAGTTAAAATAATATTCTTTCATAACAATTCCCAATACAGGCCCCAACTCAAATACACTCCCACACATGCCATAGGGTTTATGAAGCTTTTTGTATCTTTTAGAGAAATGGTCATGCCTAAAAGATCATTATAGTTTAAAAGCAGCTACTGAATGCAGGAGCAGCTTTTGTGAGAAAGAAGAAATCTAAGTGTATGCCAGAAAATTCTTATTTGGCAGCACATCATAAGTCAGAATAGTCAGACATGTCGACTATGTCTAATAGTCAGACATGTCGACTGTTAAACTAACAGTGCTAATGCACTGGCTAAGTGTCTCCACTTAAAGTCCAGCTGCTTGCAATTAGTGCTGGTTCGATTCTCACCAGGCT
>JANHFM010004112.1:71386-82025 GCA_032468115.1 Grayia smithii
GAAGGTGGTCCTGCAAGTACCCTGGGCCGATGCCATGAAGGGCTTTATAGGTTAATACCAGCACCTTGAAGCGGATCTGGAGAACCACCGGTAGCCAGTGCAGCTCGCGCAGGAGAGGTGTCACACGGGAGTAACGGGAAGCCCCCTAACTACCCACGCGGCTGCATTCTGAACTAACTGGAGCCTCCGGGTACACCTCAAGGGCAGCACCATGTAGAGGGAGTTGCAGTAGTCTAAGCGGGAGATGACCAGTGCTTGAGTGACTGTGAAAGCAATGTGCTCCTGCCAGCGGCCACAAGCACTCTACTCAAATACCCATTCTGTACCACCTTCTTCCATTGTAATTCCGTCCTCTCCAATGTTTCCACTCTGAGTAAGGTGCGGAATAGATCAGGAATAGGAGAGATTGCTGACAGAAAGACAATAGCAAGGGGCAATGGTGGTATTGAGCTGGTCATACCGGTTCGGGCGAACCAGTAGTGGCAGTGATGGGAGGCTCCGCCCACCCACCCAGACTTCACCACGGATGCTCTGTGCATGCACAGAGGTGGCACTACGAGCAAAGCGAGTGCGCGTGCTCACATTTGCGAACCAGTAGCGAAGATAAGTAAATACCACTACTGGAAAGGGATGGAATAAAAAAAGGCCAGGCACAGGACAATGCTTATTATCACGGTGATCACATAATTGAGAGCCACCATGAAGACCATAAATATGGACACTGGTGTAAGGTGTTTTTTTTCTAGCTCTATTGTAACCTTGAATGATCTCTGAATGAGACGGGTAGGAACTGAGGACTACTTCTACTCTATAATTCTTGTACAGAATACTTACAGTATACTTTAAATAAAGACTAGATTACATTAGAGAAAAGAACTCTAAAAGACTGATATATGCCAACACTGTACATGTCATTTAAACAGCAAAGCTGTAACCACAAATAGATTTTGTAAATAAGTCCACCCCCATATAACTATCTATGCTAGTAATCTGCTGCTCAGATATATTCAGGAAAAAAGTTTTAGTTCTTGGATTCAGAAATAACATAACTAATCTAAAGTAGTTCCATAATAGAAGCACAGATATGTTTCTAAGCTGCTGTTTATGTGGAGAATATGTATGAATATAACTTACTTAGGCCAGATTGACCATTACCTTTTAGTTTAAAAACCTAAATAAAATCTACTTGTACAAAACGTACAAAATCCTTTATTTCAGATATGGATACTGATAGAACTAGCACTTATAGAATGCCAGTTTATTGAAACATGATGTCATAATGTATGTATATGTATACTCACACACAGAGACACATATACATAAACATATATAAGCATATATATAAAATGAAGAAACACAAGTATGTATCACTTTCATTAAGGTAGCTCAAGTATCTTCTAAATCATTCCTGAAATTTTATTATTTTAATTATACACCAGTGAATCACAAAAATTAAACAGTACAAAATACCAGAGCATTTTAACACCAAAAGTTTTAATTATTAGAAAATGCATCAGGAGGTTTCAAGCATTTTGATGAAGATGCATATCTTAAGCAAGCAATGACACTGAACTGTGGACAAATGGTCGATGCATCTCCAAAGATACAGTAGGAAGTTTCATATCAAGAGTGCCATTACTAAGAAGCAAAGATGCAGGTTTTCTGGAAAAGTCTGAAATGAGAATTTCCAAAGAAAAAGTGCATGAATACAATTAGCATATTATTCATCTCAATGCTTGTCTAATTTTCTGTAGCTTCTAATAGCTTCTTTTCCTTTCTTCTGTCTCTCAGCCATTGGAACCAGTTGGGATAGCCATAAAATCCCTGCTTTTCAATTTTTTAAAATGAACATCTGAAAATCAAATTGTACAACTCTGAAACCACCAAACCTGACTGAAGTGGATTTTTTTCAAGCTACATCTCTAGAAGAAAGGCCTTGTTTCACACAAGTAATCCCCACTTATCAAAGATTGGGTCAGTGGTTCCACTTATGCTGAGCAGCAGCCTTCCTCTGGAGATCTACTCCAGTGCTCACTTAGAAAGACATTCAAACAAACTCAAAATTAAGAACCATCTTCTCAGGCCACTAATTAATTTTATTTTTAACTGCAAGAACCAAAGCACTGTAGATATACTTCATGAAAAGTACGATTTCAGCTTAATTTCTAATTTGGGAATATATATTTTTAACCAAAATGTATACCACACCACACATGTATGTCTTTTTCTTCTTTGCAATTAGATATATTCCCCCTGTACAGAATCATTAAATACATATTGAAAGCTAAAGCAAATTATTCTAATGAAAAAGAAAACTGGAGACCTCAAAGAAGTGGTTCTAGAACACGGATGTAAAACTCAATTTCATTGAGGGCTGCATCAGGGTTTTGTTTGACCTAGGGGGCCGGGGTGGGCACGGACAAGGTAAGCATGGACAGCTCAATGTCACTCATGTCGTAGTGCGCCTGTAGTGACCGGAGCGCTCTGCAAGAGAAAATGGGATCCTGAGCTGCATTTTTTATTGTGATGGCCTCCTGCAACTCTCTGCCAGTGAAAACGGAGCTTGGGAGCCTCCCAAGTTCCGTTTTTGGTGGCTGAGCCATTGCGGGATGGTCCTTCGCTGTTTCCAGGGTGGCCCCATGGGCCAGATCTAAGCCCCCCCGGGCCAGATCTGGACCCCGGGCCTTAAGTTTGATACCCCTGCTCTAGAACGTGCTCTCCAAACATGCTGAGGATTAGCAGCAACTTCTATAAGTAATAAAGGGATATAAGAAAACAAATAGTACAGTAATCTGAATAGCTAAGACTATGTTACCACAAACTAACACTTGATTTTATTGAAAGCTTGAAGATGATCAAAGAAGCTTTGCTACAGGAAAATTATACCTTCTCTTTATTGCTTATTAATATCCCAATCCTATTGTGCTTCTTTCTTCTTCCACAAAAAATATTTGTGTGATAGTAGAACAATGAAATAGAAAGGAACTTACAATTTAGAGAAGAAAGCATTAAATCTTTTATAAGGCTTAGGTCAGGCCAAGGTCAGATCAACTCAAATTGTTAAAAAAGTTTGGTTATTTAATTTAGAGTCACTAAATTAATTTGAAAAACAGACAAGATAATTAAAAAAAATAAAGATGGGAAAAATGTTTGCACTTTTCCAAACAGGCAAAAAGGCAAATCCAGAAAACTAGAACAGTCAGCATAATACTGGTAGTCCTTGACTTACAAACATTTGTTTAGTGATCATTTGAAGTTACAGTAGCACCGAAAAGTGACTCATGAACATTTTTCACACTTATGAAAATTGCAGCATCTCCATGATCAAAATTTGGGCACCTGGCAACTGACATTTAGTTATGACAGTTACAGTGTCCCAGGTCATGTGATCACCTTTTGAGACCTTCTGATAAGCAAAGTTTACGGGGAAGCAGATTCACTGAATAACTGTGTTATTAACAACTGCAGTGACTCAACTTAACAACTATGGCAAGAAAGGTAAAAAGGGATAAAACTCATCCAACTGTCTTTCTTAACAACAGAAATTTTGGGCTCAGTTATGGTCATAAGTTGAGGACTACCTGTATTAAGAGCAGGTCATACAGGCCAGATTCATATTTCTGTTTGCATATACATAAACATATATGTTTGCGTATAAGCATATATATAGCATACATGCTTACTATTATTCAACATGGTAGATTGCAAGAATGCCAAGGACATGGCGTACATTTTTTCAGAATCTATCTGACATTCTATTCATGTTGAAAAGACAGTAAATATGTAATTGTGTATATACTACTGTTAGATAATTTACTCACTGGTTAACTACAAATGCATGTCCTGCACAACTGCAGCTCTTTTTAATCTGATCTAGAAAAATGTGAAAACAGGTATTTGTCAGATCTACAGTTTAAATTTTAAAGATGATATTGACACTCTGCATTATGCTTGGACCATACCTGTGATTAGGATAATTAAAGAGCTAGAGAAAAAGTCCAGAAAAACTATTCAACTACAATATTAAGTATGAAAGTATGTACAAGATTAAGAGGAAACTTGAGAACAGTGTTAAAATAAGTATATGAAAGGCTGATCTAGATGAGACTATAGTAAATGTTTGAAAGAGGACAGGTTAAGAATCAATGAGTAAATACTGCTAGAAAGCAAATTTTAGCTAAACACTTCAGGAGGTGCCTGTGCTGCAGTCTTAAATGGTGTGAACCAGTTTGACCTAGTGGTTCAAGCACCAGACTAGAAACCAGGAGACAATGAGTTCTAGTCCTACTTTAGGCATAAAAGCTGTCTGGGTGACTCTGGGTCAATCATTTTCTCTGGGCCCAACTCACCTTCCAGAAAATTCCAGCTCTTCCAGCAAATAAGCTGAGACATTGGGGTTATTTTTAGATTTGTTTTATATTTTAATATTCTAAATTTTCTATTGATTGTGTTAGGTATTGCATTTATTTTATATTTTTTAACATATTTATTATTGTGTATTTTAATTTGTGAGCCGTCCCGAGTCCTTCGGGAGAAGGGCGGCATATAAGTGCAATAAACCATAATAACCATAATAAACCATAACCTTATTGTTGTGGAGGAAAGAGGAGGAGGGAGTATTAGGTATGTTTGATGCCTTCAGTTATTGGCAATATAATAAGGAAATAAATAATCTGGGAGAATTTGAATTTGTTTATCCTGATAACAGGGACCTTGGAATTGTGAATTCAGCCACCTGTTCTTTAAATCCTGTCTCCTCCTGGCTGATCAAGGCCTTCTAGTAAGTGAGGGTCCCATGTGAAATGGGTCGATGCAGAAGTTAATATTTTTTTTCGTGGGAGAGAACAGTGCCAGCTGTTCTGAAAAAGACAATTATTTGAATAAAAAAAATAGTCAATAGTCAGATTATTTGCCTAATAGTTCAGAGATCAAAAACCTGATGCTATGTATAGATGTGATGTTAGATGCTTATGTTGCATTATTGCAGCAACAATGTATAAGTCTTATAAATATTAGCAAAGATGTAAAAATGATAACTCTCAGTCTTTACTTCATAAATAAGGCATGCTATCAGCAGCAATAAATATTGTTTCATTTCTCCCATCATCAACATTGTTTAGGTTTTTAACAGTAATAGCATGCTTACATGCTATAAGAAAATGTGGTGTTTATGCCAATTTCAAATGTACTTTTAACTTTCTGAAATAGCCTAAATCATGAGATCATAGCACAATACTAAATATATCCCCTCAAAGTAAATGTTACTGAGTTCAGTGGAGCTGACAGGTGAATAAATATAGATAAAAATATTAAAACACTTATGCTTAAAAATGAAGATATGCACAGAATGAAGACAAGTCTCAATCAAGGCTGAAACTTAAATCAGCCCTCAGAAAATCCTGGAACACACATTGGGTAGCTACACCAAAATAGCATACATGAAAAGAATAGAAAATTCTGAATATGGAATATTGTTTCTTCATTCTACTATGTCAGATCCTTGCCAAAAAAAAAATCTTGCAAATTAAGGAAAGTATTTAAAACTATGAGTCATTTATTTGATATAAACATGAGACCCATGCAGTATCACATGGCAAAAATTGGGCAGCAATAATTTAATTCCAGCTATAAACCTCGAACATTTGTATGAACTGCAACAATTTATACAGTTGCACACAAAGTTTTAGGCATCCATGAATAAAGTTTATGTTTCAATTAATTTTGAAATGAGCAAGCAGGATCTCCATGGCACAGAAAAGAATATGCCATATTTTAAAAAATCTGAATGTATGTTCATCAACTATGTACAGATATTCAATAATTTAAAGCAAGAAAATTGTCTCTATGGCAGGTGCAGAAGTTTGTACACCTTTCAAGTCAGTACTTTGGTTCACCTTCTTTGGCAGAAATAACAACTTCCAAACATTCCCCATAGTCCGGGGGTCCCCAACCCCTGGTTCGTGACATCGGTCCCTGGCATGCCATAAACCGGTCTGTGCGAACAAGCGAAGCCCCACCTGCAGGATACAGGTAGCACATGAAACCACACACCCTCCCATCCGAGGAAAAATCTCTTTCCACGAACTGGTCCCTTGTGCCCAAAAGGTTGGGGGACATTGCTATAATCAGTTAAGAATCTTTCCATTCTTGCTATCTGAGATCTCTATATGCTCATGTTTTTTCTCTTTCAATAATATTCAGATCTATGAATTGTTAAAGCCATACCAAAACTTTTAGTTTCCTTTTAAGTATGTAATAGTTGTCCTGGGAAATACTAGATCACTCTGTTGCTGAAATATCTAGCCTCTTTACCATGTACACTATTTTGTTGTCTGGAATCTGAACTGTACATTAATAGTAAGTATGCATTTAAATTACAGAAAAAAATATGCTGAACTTTGAACCATATAAGAATTGTGCTTAAAGAAACATTATTGGCATATGACAACTCGTATAGATTCTTATATTTAATCATTTTAATTAGAAATTATTTTTATAAAATTAAAATATCCGGTTAATATGCTCTGAAAAACAGAATACATATAGTTACACAATACCAAAAGAAAACAAAACATTTTATGGAAATATACAGTAGCTATTAATTTTATAATAACTATTACTGTATAAAATAGATTAAGCACATTTATAAGGATTTAACAGAGAATGCAAAAGCTTATCAGCTGTAGCAATGAATTCACAAATTAATTCAAACAACACTGTGCCAAGTTCAGAATAGTGAGAATGACCAATTTCTGGCAACCCCAGCTAAATTTTACAAACCAATGTTATACACTGTGTTATCTTTGTAAACAAAGTTATAGGGAAGGTATCTCACATTGGAGTTAATTCCAAAATATGTATTGAGTATGTCTGTATTTATAGATTCCATATATACCACAGCTAAAAATAAATACTTGTAATTTAATAAATAAGTGCAATTTTACCATTGTTGCCTCCAAACTCAAAACAATTCACCATCCACCTGAACTAACCATCCTGACAAAGCCACAAGATAAACATGGGGGCTGGTACCAATTTTCTATGTTGTCTGATCTTTTAACTAGGGGAAAATCCACTACCACCACTACAACAACAATAAAAAAAAAGTCAACTCTAGGTAATATTAGGCATGCCAAAAAAACAAAACAAAACCCTACAAACTGATAATTATACACGGGCTTTAACGGAAGATCTACTATCTAATCTAATCTACTATTTAACTATCAAGTCGGCAGGAGATTAAAAATGCGAAACAATGAAGGGGTGAAACGAGCCATTCCTCCTACCTACCTAGACTACTTTATAAATGACAGCCTTTGGTGGAAAACAGAGAAGGGAAGGGGAAAAAAAAGAAAAAGAAACAAACACCACCCCTAAAATGATCACTGCCTTCCTTACACAACAAGGTGGGGAAAAGGCGGAACTACAAAAGTGCGGGACGGCTGAGTCATCCCCCACGGAGTTAACTTCGGGGAAAAGGGAGTCCCGGATAAGTGAAACGGGACATTTTCGAGACCGCCGTGCCAAGAAGACACCGGGCCGGTCCAGGGGTGGGGTGGGGTGGCTGCGCAGGGGGAGGTCCGCTCGGTGACAGCGACGGGCAATGCCGAAGGGCTCCTCTCAGCCTTGGGAGATTCCCCTCCCCCCTTTTCCCGCCACTCACCCCCAGGGGGCCATCCCAAGAGCAACAGCTGGGCGGTCCCGGGCACCGTCCCGCGCCGGGGACCGGCGGCTGCGGGAGCTCCTCCCCTCTTCTGCGGCTTCACCACATACACATAACAGAGAGAGAGAGAGAGCTTCGGGGGGGGGGGTCCGGCTGCCGGAGAAGACAAGTGGCGGGAAGAAGTACGAGGAACGGCGGCGACGCGAAGAGACCGATCTGTCGAGCGAAGAAGTCGGTGGGATGGGGATGCCCGCGGGGAGCGGCGAATGTACTTCGAAGGTTCCGGGCTGTGTATCGGGCCCCGCGGGCTTAAGCTCAGCCCTCACTGCCGCTGTTTGTTATTGTCGTCGCCTATTTCCGCCGCGGTGCACCTTGGGTAAAGTCACAAGCCGGATAGACGAGTTGCGGAGGTGCAGAACAACCATAGAGAGAAGCCAGCGGCCTCTTGGGTAGAGCGGCGCCCCGAAGTCCTCGGGAGTTGACAGAAGGCAAAATAGGAAGGTAACGGATAAAGGGGAACGTTTGTAGCCCCAGGGTTGAAATGAGGGGGCCTCGGTGCTCCCTGAGCTTGGTTGTTTTCTTTGCAGATGTTTCGTTACCCAGCTAGCACTGATGATGTTACCTAGTTAGGGTAATGAAACGTCTGCAAGGAAACAACCAAGCTCAGAGAACACCAAGGACCCCTCATAAGAAGGTGAGGTTGTCATGAATATGGACAAGTGGATTAATTCAGTTTTTTTTCAGGGAGGGAGGCAGAGAGGTGCATGGTTGCCTTCTTAATCTCGTCCAGTGGTCACCAACCCACAGTGGTCCCTGGGCCTTTTGTGATCCGCCAGAAAATTGTGATGGTCTGCAGAAAAATTATTTGCACTTTTTTATATTGCAGTAAATACTATTTATTTATTTATTTTTAAATCATATTAGTGGTCCACGGGGTTTAAAATTATGGATTTAGTGGTCCCTAAGGTCCGAAAGGTTGGTGATCCCTGATCTAGTCTATTGTTTCTGAACCTTGGCAACGTTGGCAGGTGTAGATTTCCAGCTCTCAGAATTTCCCAGCCACTTTCCTGGAAGCTGAAGTCCCCCACATATCATAAAGATGCCAAGCTTGACTTTTTGGACCGTGCTGGCAAGAAGAAATCGTGCATGTGATTCCACAGAGACATCTGATCGCATGGTGCTGTGTGTTCTTCTAGAAAAGCATTTGATCTGGTTTGAAACATAGGCTTAATATTGCTTTTAAAAAAAACAAGTGGTAAACCTATGTTTAAGAAATGGAGTGCAGGGAAGATTTAAACCAGGAAATAAATGTGGGTTCTTTCAACGGTGTGTTGCTGGTTTTGACCCAAGAGGGCATTAGTTTTTTTGTTGACAAGGAATTTCTTTTGTCTGTACTTTCTATTATATTCATTATTTGAGCTGGAGGCCCATTTTTCTACTTTAATATATTTTTGTACATACTATAGGATGCTACTAGGTCCTTCCATCTGTGATCACTTCTTGTTAGCATTGCTTTTTCATGCAGTATCTACTGATTTTGAATATATAAGAGCTGGTGTGAAATTGACTAGCTTCCTCTTGTAACAAGTCCCACACCAACCAAAAGGCATAAAATGTGGTGGAATGGAATGCACCTGATGTTTCTCAGAACTGCTCCATTGTGCTTATAACTTCTAATTTGTCCTATTTCTGATCATAGATCTGCTGATGTATGTGTGACAAAACTTCATCCCAAAATATCCCAGGATGAAGCAAGATGCTCTTTCATTGTACCATACAAGATCATGGCACTCCCACTTTATTGTTCATCCTCCTACATCCCATCAATCTGTCAGTCAGGAATTAAACCCATATGAATAGTGATCATAAGGCTGATTGGTATTCAAAAATACCCTAGCCAACAGATTTATGGGGCATAAGAGGGGCAAGGGATGAAGCAGGAGGGAACAATCTTGATAAATCCTGGAAGCTGATTGCTGCTTCATTCTGTATTTTCCTATGCCGTATCAACATTGCTGCTGGGATATTTTTGGATATGAGAACCCTGAACTTCCAGAAGACCAATTAGCCCATGCTTAGAAATAGTCTGAGTAGCCGGACACAATCACAGAATACTTCTGAACGTCTTTAAAGATACTTACAAGCCTTCTTCAGCAGCTATCCATAGACCCCTAAGACTGGCTCAGTACACACTAAGGACACCCCTTAGTGAAGGCAAAAATAATCCCAATGTGCGAAGTTGAGGGGCTGTGCACAAAGCTACCTCACTTGAACAAATTCAGATTCATTTTTCAAGAAGCATTCCAAGAACTGATAAGAAAACATGAGCCCTTATGGTCAGAGCAGAAACATATATCCATTCCTTACATAGCCAATCGGTAATTAAAGTTTCCACATACTGGCAGAGGAGCTACCTAATGTATGTTTAGTGGAACAGATAAGTATGGCTCAGCCCAATTTCTCGCTAAGCTGACTTGCCAAAGTTGTTCACAGAATGGGTTTTCAACCTGTATTTACTCTCAACTGCCTTCCAGGCAAGGGACATTTTTAAACAGAATCCTAAATATATCAGAGCCTAAATTGTCATGGTGTCCTTGGCAAAAAATAGATCTTCAAATTAGCTGGCTAAGAACAAAACTATTTTCCAATTTGGAAAATATCTGCCAATGAGTTTGATGAAGTTCTTAAGCAGGTCATGTTTTAAAGCAAGTTTTGAGCTGTTGGATTCCATGACCAAATATGAGTACTTCCATTACCTGCCATATCATGAGTGGACATATAGAGTCTGTGCAGGGCCCCAGCTATCAAATATATTGCTCGTGTTTTGTTTAACTGTCTTAAATATTTAACATGGGATACTCGATACTCCCATGTAACACCACTCCTGCGCAAGCTGCACTGGCTTCCGGTCGCTCTCCGTGTGCGCTTCAAGGTGCTGGTCTTGGCCTATAAAGCCCTACATGGCTTAGGCCCAGG
>JANHFM010004113.1:82590-96721 GCA_032468115.1 Grayia smithii
TCTAATTTTCTGAGATTGTGAATTTGGGGTTTTCATGAGCTGTAAGCCATAATCATCACAATTATGACAAATCAAGATTTGAACTATCTTGCTTTGCATGTAATGAGTCTATCTCATATATTAGTTTTACCTTTTAAGTTGCATTATTGAAATAAATGAACTTTTGCATGATATTCTAATTTTTCAAGTTTCACCTGTATGGTGCTTAGCAGATTGTCTTCTCTTTTTATTTGCTAAAAATGAAGTCCTTTACTTTTGTTTACTTCTTTCTTTCCATTGTGAAAGAATGATACCATCTTAACTCAGGACAACTAATGGGATAGTTACAATGAACTAACTTCTAATTTGTGTTCTTTATATCTATATGAAGAAATACTTTCTTCCTTTGATTCTATATGCCATTCTTTCCAGTTGCAAATCGTTATGTCAGATAGTCAGATAGTTGTGCCCAAGAAAGAATGAAATGGGAAGAATAATACTGGTTTATGAACATGTATACTGTGCAGTGTACAGTGTATACTGTGTATACTAACTTCAACAAAATCACAGGAAATGCTACATTAAGAGCAGCTAAGAATATGTTTTCCAATGCTCTATCAACTGTTATGGGTTCAATCTGAAGTAATTTACCTTCAGCCAAAATACAATATTATTATAGGTCACATCACTTTGTTGGGCTCCCATTCCCTCCCCAAAAGGGAGCAATAAGCAGCTTGTCTGGTTCCCCCCCCCCCCATCTGACGACGTTTATTGTATTCCAGGCATTGAACTGATCTGTGAAAAAGACATCGATCTAGCAATCCAAGTGCAAGAGCTGCTGGAATTCCTTCATGAGAAACAGCACGAGTTGGAGCTGAATGCTGATCAGACGCACAAACGGCTCGAGCAGTGCCTTCAGCTTCGGCACCTGCAGGCAGAGGTTAAGCAGGTCAGAGGTTTCACCATTTTTCTGCTTCTTCACTTATATGATCAAGCTGGTTGTTAGAACACCCTGTCCCTACCATTCAAAATCCGGTAGCCTCTAAAAATTCACATCTGCAACAGTACAGGTAGCTCAAATGAACCACGTGGCTGATAGAGAGAAAGAGGAGGGGGCTATGAAGATCACTGATTGCTGCCACCTCCTTTAGAGAAAGTCCTCTCGTGCAGCAACACCAGTGTTAGTCTCATTCCAACTGTCCCTGCCCACATCCCACAACGGCAGGTGGGGCAGCAGTGTGGGGGAGGGGATATAAGTGGTGTTATTGGTGATGGTGGTAATGGCTCTTCACCACTGTCCTAGATTCTCAGTTGGCCCCTTTGGAAAATTAATTGCCCATCCCTGCTCTATTTTCTCAATGTTTCATTTTTTAAAAAAAATCCAACTAGACATGTTTTTCATCTCATGTTGTGTCATGTATTCACATGAATAAAGTGATAAACATTCAAAACAGAATGAAAAAAAAATCCCCAAACTATCTTCATTTTCATTCATTTTAGGGTCTAGTAGGATATGTTCTCTTTCTGTTTTGAAAAAAGCCGTTGATTTGGACCAAGAATTGATAAAAAATGTTTTTATGTAGGGGGAAGTGTTTTTGTAAATGTTAATACTACTTGTATTCAACCATATACAAGTCTGGAACATTTCACGACTGATAAAAGTCTGTGCAAGAAGCTGGAAGAAATCATAATGTTTTTTAATGGTACAGAAAAAGTTTATTTGATTTGCATGAAGCATAAAGCAAAGAACCACTGATGTAAAAATATCTAAGGTTTGATTCATGCATTAGTGTTGACCCATGGGACAATAATTCTACTCATTTAAAAAAAAACATCTTGTGAGATGAATATTTCATGTTGAGGCAAGAACATGAAATATAAATTAACAAGAAAAATGGTTGTATATATGATTCCATTGACTGTTTGTTTAGGCCAGGAGAGTTGCGAACTTGAGGTATCAAGTTTATTGGTCTGGAATATATTCAAAATATGGAAGTAAAAGAACCTTGATTGCTTTACCATTTGCTCAATTTACATTTAGCTGCTGCAGCTCAGCAATCTATCCTCTTTACAATTCTATTCAACCACTTTCATCAATGTAAGAGTATGATTACACCCTCAAGGTCTATAAATATTGGAATACAGTGTGCGGACTCTAAAAATGAGTTCCTTGCTCTTAAAAATGAGTTTCAAGCTATCATGTGAAGATAGAAAGTTGGAAGCTACAAGAATATCCTTTGTCTCTTACATCTGAAAGCTTGTGTCAAATCCCTCCTTTATCCAGCGCTCAGAATAATCAATTAGGCTCAGTATTGAAAATATTTGTACGATCAAATTGTCTTTTTTGTCTGCCATTGTTGCCAAATAGTTTCAGAATCTGCCATAGCATATCATGATTTAAAAATTAACTCACGGGAAGCAAAAATAAAGATGGACTCAAAACGAAAGAAATACTTATTCTGTCAACAATAAAAAAGCAATCGCTGATACCGTTTTGGATTATGATGTATGGGGATATGATATGATCAATATATGATCCCTGCTAAAAATAATGTGTACCAACTGAAGACTCCAGTGTTCAAAATCATATTCAAGGAATTAATGTTTATGATTTCAGTTTTATACAGTTCTTATGGAAATACATCATTCTTCCTTGAATTTGCAACTAATTTTTAAAGGTCCCTTTTTACATGGTCCAATTTCATTTCTACATCCATTTAGGAATGTGCCCTCTCTAACATGTTTTTATCTCTAATGTTCTTCTCATTTTTAAAGGTTATCTATGTAATAGTTGCTCAACGTATATTATATTTTAATATTAATTTTAATTATATCATATCAATAGCCAAAAGAGCAGAATAAGTAGTATTGGTTTAGAAGTGAACATTTAAACCTAATTCAAGAGAGTACATGTACATGGGAATGTCTGGAATGATCAGATAAAAGGCAGAGGAAAGGGAAGCCTCCATAACAGACAGAGAAAGACACTTAGAAAGGATCTCTCCCTATTTTAGCAGACTCTAAAAAGAGATAGTGGAAGATTTGTACTTTCAGACTTGCAAGATTCTCTTAATGGAGCCTTACAATAAAGTAGAATTAGCTCACCTGCTCTGTTTTCTTTCTGGTCTACCTGGGAAGGCTGACAACCTGTGATTCATTGATTTCTTTAAAAGTATTCATTCAGATACTTTTCAGGAAGTCTGTGGCAAGATCTTATTTGTTCAGATCCATATTTTAAAAGTCAATGGCTTATTAACTTGTGAATTATTGTAGCAAATGCTTTCCTTGGAAGCAGCTGGATTTAAATACATCATGGCCCTGTCATACTGTGGTAGGTATTGGCTAAATTTGGCTTCCTGAAGAATGAGTCATAAGTAACATCATTTAGTAAAATTGGAATCTGTATTGATTTTGGCTTGCTATTCATTTTCAGTAGAGAGCCAAGTGTTCTTTACTTTCACTTTGGAACAGTTGAGGCAACAAGTGGTCTTAAATTTATTACGAAGTAACTCTTGCTCTTAGAAGCCAAGGAAAAATAGATTGCCACCAAACAGTTCATGGTGCTAACCCTACTTAACTTTTGCTGATGCAGTACAAAGCCTGGACCATTCTAGCTGTGCTTCAGGACAATGGAAATTCTAAATTGTTGTTTTCCCGCTATTCTCATTTAATAAGCTTTTCTCTATGTACTCTATAAGTTTCAATGCCAAGGTACTAAATGTAAAGTTAGAAAAGGCACTGAAGATCTTTAGAATATCACAAGATAAATGATTGATTGTTCACAGTTCTTTATGCTAAAGAATTGAAAGAAAAGAATTATTATGATATTAACAAAATAACTGCAAGGGTTATAAATATTTCCAGGGTATAAATACTTATAAGGGTTATTTAAGTTTGCTTAGTGAATTTGAGGCAGAAGGCTTGATGTGTAGACAGCAAGATTTGGAGAAGGTGAGGTTTTGTCTCCCTTGGGGAAGATATAAAACATGACAGCTCTCAAGATCCAGGTGGGCCAAAATCTCCCTATTTATTAGGGTTGTGAAGGAGCCAGTTCCTCCCCATTCAGATCTTCACAGCCTCCAGTTTGGCTGGAAGAGGAGAAAGAGGAGGAAAAGAGAGTGACAAGGAAGATGTTCTTGGGGAGGTGGCAGATGAACCACTGCGGGGCTCCAGTGTAAGCTCTGGGAGGCACATGCTTGGCTGCTGGCAGTTCAAAGAGGCAAGGTAGGACACTGAGTTGTCCCCACATCCAGTTGGCCAGGGTGATTTGTTCCATGCTGACCCATCCATGTCCACATGGCTGCACTGAGTCATCTGCGCCAAGTTATCTGCTCCAATCTATTCATGCCTATTCCTCTGTATACATCCGGCCATACGTACCCAGTCACACTGACCCAGCCACACTCACCTGGCCATGCCCAAGTATCCATGCCAAACTGGCTGCTATGAGTTGTCTTATTCTACCATACTTATTTGGTCTTGCCCAAAAGAGCAGGCCTTGGATGGAATATATTTGGGCACACTCTTGCTGCTTGTGGATTCCAGAGAAAACCTGCCCCACACTTTTTGGAGGAGTTCTCAGAGATGAAGTGGCAAAAAAGATACCTAGATGTAAAATAAAAGATTGTCTGAGGATGGCCTTTGTTAGACATTACTATGTAGCAATAATAATTAATTACCTGTAATTACTTTGCTCTTACTTCATCTACAGATGGATTCTTGTTTATAGCCATGTCAAATATTTCAAGGAGCTATGGGCAAATGTATCTGGAAAATGGAAATATTTTTCAGAAAAAAGGTTGCATGAAACAAACTACATAACATCACCAAGTCTGGTGCCTTTGTCTCTTTTAGATAACATACAATTTGAGGCGCTTGTTAAGTAAATTTAACTAGCTATAAATCATATATCTCATATATTTCTATTTATTTTTGATCCAATATACTCAGTAAAAATTGTGTAATGTATATATTATAAATTTTTAATGAAGGACTATTTGGACATTATTTACAGTATTTCATATATGGCTTTTGTTTCTTTGTAACACAGGGCACTAAGTTATTTTGTCTCATTGGATTAGATACAGAGTAATCAAATCAAACCAAATTTTTATTATGGTCATAGACTCGCATAGAAATCCAGAGTAAGTTAGTTATACTTAGTCTACGTCAAAATCAATGCCTTTTATTTAGTTATAATTAATTTTCCAAACTAAATCTAATTAGAAGTAAAATGCATCATCCAATGCACAGTATTTCTCATGGAGCAAGGTCAAATGGTGAAAAAGCCTGAATCTTAAAGAGAAAGATTTTTCTCTAACCAGAAAAATCAATTTTGTTATTTTCACCACAGTTTGTCTGGATACTGTCTTGCCTTCCTCATCTACCTCAAAATGTGGTTCCAGATACAGATTCAAGAATTCTTAGTAAAGTAGATAAGTGTGATATCTGGATGCTGGTGACACTACAATCCATGCTGCAACCCAACCCCAGCTATTTCATGAAGTTAAAAAATTGTTATCTCAAAATGTCTGTTTTTCCTGCTAGGTCCTTGGCTGGATCCGTAATGGAGAATCAATGCTCAATGCCAGTCTTGTCAATGCAAGTTCCTTGTCAGAGGCTGAGCAGCTACAGAGAGAGCATGAGCAGTTTCAACTGGCCATAGAGGTAATGTTTACTGTGCACATTGACTTTTCTTATGCAAACTGAAGATGAAGCTTCAGAAATAATCTGAATGGTGTTCAGAGAGTAGGAGAAGAAATAATTTCCAATTAACAGTTAAACTTTCCTATTAACTGAAATTAACTTTTATATGTGTATTGGAGGTAGATCTTTTAGCAACTGCAATTGGACCCAGCAACTAAGTCATTAAGCAAAGCAATTGCTGAGTGAAACCACAACTGTGCTTATTATGATTTTACTTCAGTTTTTCTGTGCTTTACAGACCTGTGAAGATCATAAATGTGAGGACTGGTCACAAAGGTAGTTTTTCATCACCACTGTAACTGCAGACGGTTACTGTACGAGGCAGTTGCTGTTTTAAGCACAAAAAGTTTTGAAGTAGTAATATCTTTACACCCCACTAACCTTCCTGCCCCAGATAAAATAATAAATAAATAAATACCTGATTCCCATGCTCCACTCAAGATGTGTAATCTGATGCAGTCAAGACAAACGTGGTTTCTGTATAAAAATGCATATGAATATCGTTCATCAAATAGCAAAGGTCTATATGCAAATTAATACCAGAAAAATCTATCTCTAGGGAGGTAAATAAAAGAAAAAGATTGCTTTTGATCTTAATCTCCTTCATTGCATTGCAGTAGCATCTATTTATTTTTCTGGGGATCCTCAGTATATCTAAGTCCCAATGTTTATTCTATCACTTATTTAAATGAGGGGACTAGTTCAATTTATGGTATTTTATGAGATTGTATTGGGGGAGGAAACTTTTCTGGAAATAGCTGCAATTCGTTTATCTATCTCATTGCACCTTTAAGAAGTTTAGGGGACTATGGATAGCAGATTTTTTTTTTATCTCCAAAATAATCAGATGAGATAGGCCAGACAGGAGGCAGTGTTTGGCCCAACTAAGAGGATCACTTCACTTCTAATTTGTTAAGACGCTGCAGATACACAATGTACTGTATGTTACATGAGCAGAGGAGTTACTGTATCATAAAGTTAGCATACGTATGTATTTTAGGAATGACAGCTGGGATTTGCATCATATTTTACTTCCTATAAATATTATTTTCCCCAAGTATTGGCTTAAGGATTAAGTTGTGGATAATTAGGGATTGCTTAGAGATTAATTTTGTTATAGGAAATTCACAGTCGCTTTTAGGGTCACTTTTGAAAATTGCCTAAGTAGAATAACAAAATGGAAACTATACTCTGTCTCTTGATTCAGAATCAGAATTTTCCTGCTTTTGACTGTTGTACATACTTCCAGAAATCCATTTACCCAATATTTTAATAAGTAGTCATTTGTTTTATATATATATAAATGTTGGCATGCTGACAAGTCCAGAAAGGAAGGGAAAGGTTTATCCATCCATTGAGGAAATTCTTTATCATTCAGTACATCTTGGCAGCATTAGTAAAGCATGTCTTTGGAACAAGATATTTATTTCCTATTTGTATAGGTTGCTATATTTCAGAGATGCTTAATCTTGATACCAACTAAGAGCCCCTCCTCCCCAATGAAATGTGGTTATTCATGCTGCCAAGAGTAGAGGGTTAGCAGTTTAAATATTAAATATTAAAGATCAGGTGTTTGATATCGCAGCATGTTACTTACTACAAAATGAAGAAAGTCTAGCTGATATATTGGGTGTTTTCTTTGCAAATCCTTTAATCTTTCCCTCTTAAACCCTTCTGTTTATCTGGGTTGCAAATAAAACCAACTGATGGTCTTTAAACATTTTTTTTAAAATTGCCAGCAATTATTGCAGTGATAGGACTTCTTTCCATGTGTAAGCTTTACAAAAGCTACGAAATTGCTTCTCAAATACAGAGATTCAATTGTTCGAGATGTTCGAGTTAAAAATGTGTTTAGAATAGAATACACACATTACTCAAATCTGTTTTTAAAATGAATATGAGTTTTCATATCTTAGGCTAATAATAATGATGCAAAAACAAAAAAAAAGAATCTAGAGAATTTTTCAGCAAACACACCAGGTTAAATGTCAACATCCTTTTTACTTAAATGCCATTTGGGCTGTTTTACCCAAAATTGGGATGCAAATCTAGAATTATCAGTAATATCAGTAAATGCCCTTGCATGAATATGCAGAATGTTTATTGTTTCAGAATGCTCATTCTAAAAAGTGTTTCATTCTCTCGTCTTTTCATGCTCACACCTCACCTCTTTATACCATTTGCTTGGCACATCTGTACAACTCTCTCTTTCCTCCCCACATACACAGTCCCTCTTTCATGCCACTTCCTTGCAGAAGACACACCAGAGTGCCCTCCAGGTACAGCAGAAGGCAGAGGTGTTACTGCAGGCTGGCCATTATGATGCTGATGCCATCCGGGAATGTGCAGAAAAAGTGGCCTTACATTGGCAGCAGCTCATGCTAAAGATGGAGGACCGTCTGAAACTGGTTAACGCCTCTGTTGCTTTCTATAAAACTTCAGAGCAGGTGAGAGGAACAAAGGCCTCCTTCATTCTCAATCCCAAGGGTCTTCAGTTTGTTTGCAGTCGCTCCACTACTGTGTGAAATGACCATTAGATAAAGATGTAATTGCTACCATTTAGAATTGCTGCTGATTATTCAATAAGATGGGGGATGCGGTAGCTCAGTGGCTTAGACGCTGAGCTTGTCGATCGAAAGGTCAGCAGTTCAGCGGTTCGAATCCCTAGTGCCGCGTCACGGGGTGAGCTCTCGTTCCTTGTCCCAGCTTTTGCCTACCTAGCAGTTCGAAAGCACGTAAAAAATGCAAGTAGAAAAAAAGAGACCACCTTTGGTGGGAAGGTAACAACATTCCGTGCACCTTTGGTGTTTAGTCATGCTGGCCACATGACCACGGAGACTTCTTCGGACAGCACTGGCTCTTCGGCTTTGAAATGGAGATGAACATCATCCCCTAGAGTCAGGAACGACTAGCACATATGTGCGAGGGGAACCTTTACCTTTACCTTTATTCAATAAGATAGAGTGATTGGCCATAGTGAATGAATGGCACATAGTGTTGTAGTCGTTGTTTTTCTAGGCATCTATAAAGAACAGTGTTCACTGAAGTTTATATTTGGTAACTCTAATGAGCACAAAGGACTTTTCTTTATTACCTTAGTGTAATTAAAAGGTTACCTATTGGGAACATGATGAATGTGGCAAAATTGTTTTAAAGGACTCCCAAGGAATGAGCTTAACACAAGGCCTTCGCACAGCCCAGGGGTGGGCAGTTATGACTCTTTTACGACTTGTGGACTTCAATTCCCAGAATTCCTGTGCCAGCATGGTTGGCTCAAGAATTCTGGGTGTTGAAATCCACAGGTCTTGAAAGAGCCATAATTGCCGACCTCTGGCACAGCCCATTTTTGGCCGGCAGAGTGCTGTAGGAGGCCGGTGAGGCCGAAAACAGGCCACATGGGGGCTGCATGCACCCCCACCCCCACCCCCTGCAGCTTGTTTTGAACTGCAGAGGCACCACAGGCCAGTCCTTTGATATTTCCAGGCCAGCCCCATGGGCCTGTTTGAAGCACCTCTTGAGTTTGACACCTCTGGTCTAGCAACTTTTCAGTTGCTTAGTATTACAAGTTCCATTACTCCTTAACAATGGCCATAGTGGATAGGGATGATGCTATCTAATATATTTGTAGTGGTTCAAATGAGGAAAGGCTGCCTTGTCTCAACTTCCTGTATGATGAATTTCCTGTAACATCTGTGAATCAGGCCTATATTTTTGGTCAGCTGATAGGTTCATGCTTTTAATGGTAAATTGTTTCTGCTTTTAAAGGTAACTTTGATAACTACACAATTGTATTCTGGCTTATGCCCAAGGTTTGCAGTGTGCTGGAGAGTTTGGAGCAAGAATATCGAAGAGACGAAGACTGGTGTGGAGGTCGGGATAAGCTGGGACCATCCTCTGAGATAGATCATGTTATCCCCTTAATCAGCAAACATCTGGAACAGAAGGAAGCCTTTCTTAAGGTCCAGTCTATTTCTCCTGTTTTTAGCAACTGGGTTTTTTTTTTCATTTGTTCTGACTGCAGGAGTAAGTTAGGTACTAACTTGGATGGAAATCTGTTAGTAGGAACATAAATTATGTTCTATCTTTGATCTACTATGTTTTGTAGGACTGAAGTATCTTTCATCTTATTTTATAATAAGAGCCATAAGGAGAACAACGTATACGAATGCATACATTCCTAATGTACGTTCTTCTCCAGAATGATTTCATGCCTGCATAGCCTGAACTGGTCATGAAATAGATGGTTGTTAAGATTTCTTCATGCTTAGAATCTCCTAATAAAACAAACATAAACTTCTTCAGTAACATTACCCATTTCAAAGACTGCGGCCCTTAACCTCTCCTTCTTTTAGTTCTGTAGAAGTACAAAAAAAAATTAGCTTGCACTTTTTCTATTCTGAAAAGGAATAGATGATCTCACACGAATTTGCTGCGGCCATGTTACCTCATATGAATATTCCACTAGCCTAAATAGAATAGTTATGCATTGATTTTTGGCATATCATCAGGGCTGTTTCTAAGATAATAACATTTCTGCAAAAACAGAAGCCTAATATATTTATGTGCCCTGTGACATTTTTTTTTAAAAAAGAGAAAGAATGGCGAGCATGAACACATGAAGGAAGGTAACTTTGGGAAAATATCTACAAATTGCTTTTTCTCTTCTTTTTTTTGGAGGTGGGGAGGAGATGTAACCATGAGATGTTTGCTTCTCTAATAAATATTAAGCTAAGATGGCAATTACCTTGAAAGTAAGATCCAACTACAGAGCAGAGGAGCAATTGAAACCTCTTGAGTTTTTTTCTTCTCCGTTTTTTAAAGATGTATTTATGTTGAGAGGTTAAAGAATTTAAATCAGATCCTTTTCTTTTGTCAAGGTGTCCCTCTCCCCAAATTGTCATTTTCCCAGCTCAGACCACCTCCAGCTACAGTAGTTGTTCAGTGGCTTGTGCATTGTACAAATCCTTGTACAATAGGAAGTCAGGGCTGGGAAAGGCCCTTTGCCTTTGATTTGCATTAAAATGCCACTATTAGTCTAAGTAGGTCTTAAGCTGTATGTATTCTTGATGGAGGAAATGACTGGCTTTCCTTCCTAATGCCACATAATGCTCATAAGTATGTTTTGAAAGAACTCGTAGCTCTTTTTTTAAGTAACAACATACAGATGATACAATTGTATAACTTTGAAGGACCAACTTCCTGAAGAAATAGATTGGCAGCTTCTAGAGTTAAAGCAAGATTGACATCCTGCTTGGGACATTAGTTACTTCTCTTTGAAATCAGTCAATGATTCTATGTAATATTTTCCCTCATATTTAATCCCTGAAATGATGGTTGTGTCTGACTGCAGTCTGAAGATCTCTCATGTTTTCTCATGCACATCAACATTCTTCAGAGGTCAAAAGGGAAAATAAAGCTCAACTCACAGTTCAGAAGGTTCCTTAATGTTTTATACTTCCAATTTGCTTGTCAAAATTGTAACTGTCATGCTGGGTTTTGGGGGTTGCCCACAGGCCTGCACGCTAGCACGAAGGAATGCAGAAGTGTTTCTCAAGTACATTCATCGAAACAACGTCAGCATGCCAGGAGTAGTGAGCCATACCAGGGGCCCTGAACAGCAAGTGAAAGGTCAGTGAGCTTCACATGAAGGGAATCGCATCTTAGCTTTTAGAAATATTTTATACCATGCACTCACTGCTTCTGTTTATACTCTTCCTGGGTAAGGAAGGATTACATAAGAGCAGAAATGTGTGCACTTACAAGCTTTGTGGACCAAACTAAATATGACCAGATGTCCCAAGGAGTTGCAAAATATTTTATTCACAGCTCAGAAATCAGGAAAATGGTTCTATTGTATAGATTAGGAATAATCTAACAAATCAATCTAATCAATACCTCCTTCCTGATTATTACATTCTAGAGGTATTTAAAATATGAGAATCTCTGCAATTCATTTCGTTAGACTGTCCTTATGGATGAAGTCCGTAAGGACTCTTCTCGTGAAATATCTCTGAACTCCCTCAATTTATTAGCTATAAACCTTAGGGATACCCAAAAAGCAGTCTTCAGAATATGGTTTATCATTTCAAAAAGTTTCCACATGCATCACAGTAGGGTTTCTAAACTCTAAAGTAAAAATGCAAAAAAAAGAGAGAGATTTTTCATTTCTGATGAGATTACTTTTAAAGCTATAAAAGGGCAAATCATGTTACTACAGTAATCATTATGAAGTTTAGGAATGAGTGTTCCAAACATTTGTGTATTTACTTACATTTAAGAGGCTGAAAATGTAAAACTGACAGGCTTAAATATTTCTTCATCGGCTGAGTTTTTCAGCAATACTAGCAATGTACAGTACATGTTTGCATGCCTGTCTGTGGGGAAAAAGTAACAATTGTTCATATTCCAACAGATAATTAAAAAAATTAGAAATAGCAAGAAAGACTTTTATAATATTACATGGGCACATGTACCTATAATTTACATTAGACATGTATTTGGAGCACCTATCACATTTCTATTTTGAATTAAATAACCTTCCTGAAATAAATGTATTTATTCAATTTCTATATAAATTTCTATTACATTTTTTTTCTAGTAATAATCACTAATAGACATGAGGGTTTTGAAATATTTAAGAAGGGACAGGTCACAATCTACTAAATATGTTATTTTGTACCAGTCCCATAGAACTTGTAATACTAAAACTTGAATAGATTTTTTTCTTCATCAATTTTTATTAATATTCATTAAAAATGTGGGAGATTAGGTGGGTTTTCTTTCTGTTGCACAATGGTCTTGGACTATACTGGCACTACACTTCAGTAATATATGTTACAATCTTTAATATATGAATGCATTAGTCATTCATGGTCATGTGCTGAAAAAAAATCTTTGAATTTAAACCTTCCATCGCCTTATAAAATTTGAATTGATGGCGATGACAATAATGATCTAATATATTTAAAGAAATAAGATTGTTTCTAGTGGAAATTTAGGGAATTACAATGTCATGGGATGTATTTTTAGACTGTTATTTCAACAGGTATGTGCACAGCAATATCCTCAGAGAAATATGATTTGATAGAACTGCTAAATTTAATGAAAAATGGTAGAAATATTTAAAGTAAAGGTACACTAAGAAGACATGGAGTATATTTTATGTTACCTAGAATAGCTGGGTGCCTAAACTCTTAGTGTCTACATCGCTTGAAGTTTGTTTGGTCTGTGTGTGTGTGTGTGTGTGTGTATGTGTGTGTATTTTTAATTTGTTTCTGAGTTTTGAAAAGCACAGACTGAAGTGTTCTTCACTAGAGAAAGTATTCTGCTTTTACAAGAGTTTTGAGCTCACTGACGTTCACAAAAGTGTATTTAGCTGTTTGTGTTAATGGCTGTCCTTGCTTTGCTTTATTATTTTTTTAAGTCTGATCTGAAGTGCATAACTCTAGGGAACTTACATTCTTAGGATAAAGTATAGGGGGGAATCAATTACTTTCTTAATTACTTTCTTCTGTCTGTGCTTACCAAACCAGCTAAGGAAACAGCTCTTTTCTTTTTCCATCCATAGCCATTCTGAGTGAGCTGCTGCAGAGGGAAAATCGTGTTCTTCACTTCTGGACTTTGAAGAAAAGGCGACTGGATCAGTGTCAGCAATACGTAGTCTTTGAGCGCAGTGCAAAGCAGGTAACTTGACAAAACGCTGCACTTCTCTTTATTGTTTGGGGATCACACTGAATGTGAGGCAGTTTAATAGCAGTAGCACTAGCAATAGCACTTCACAGTGCTTTACTGTGCTTTATGTCACAGACCTGTAAGTAGTTTATAGAGTCAATCTGAGTCCTCATTTTACTGACCTCAGAAGGATGGAAGGCTAAGTCAACCCTGAGCCTGGTGAGAATCAAACTGCCAAACTGCAGGCAGCCGGCAGGCAGCAGAAATAGCCTGCAATACTGCATTCTAACCACTCTTCCACCACGGCTCTTAATAGATTGCATGTGGAGAGAATTTATCTGTGATGTTTACTTTTTGTACTTAAGTCCTAAATCCAGTCCTTACTAACTGTAATCACTGGAAAAGTTCAAGACAGAAAGAAACTAAAACTAATTGACCATTAGTTCAAGTAAGTATTAAAGCTAATAGATTCTGAACCAAAAACCATCCTTTTCATTTAATAATCTACATTTCATGGAAGAACCTGATATCTTTGCACCTTATTTTATAGCTGAAGCTCTATAAAGCTGTATATGGAGTTTTTCATAGCCTTCTGTTTGGAAGTGCAAAAGACTGCAATAGCAGTTCCTAGGAGCAGTAGAACTAGTCTCATTCTGGAACCTCCTTCTAGGATCATCTATTCCAGTGTTTCTCAAGCTTGGTGACTTTAAGATGGGTGGACTTCAACTCCCAGAATTCCCCAGACAGCAAAGCTGGCTGGGGGATGCTGGGAGTT
>JANHFM010004114.1:54015-67379 GCA_032468115.1 Grayia smithii
AAGAAAGAAAGAAAGAAAGGAAGGAAGGAAGGAAGGAAGGAAGGAAGGAAGGAAGGAAGGAAGGAAGGAAGGAAGGAGGCTTTTTTTTTCTTTTTTGCTGTTCAATTTCAAGGAACAAATGAGAATGGGCAATCTGCAACCTAAAGACATGTTCATTTCCAAGAAAAACATGCAGTTTTCATTTATTTTTGTCCTCTGAAGAATAATCATTATGTATAAGATCCAGCTGAAATGGCCCCAAGCCTCTTTATTGCCACTATCATCTTGTTCCAAAAATATTAATTATTGAATAGAGCTATAGGATAATTATTGAATAGAGCTACAGGATATTTCACGACATTCAGATTCCCTTTGAGTCCTGCCAAAACTAGATTCTTTTCAGCATTTTTTAAACAGTACCTTCCATGAGTAAAATAAACACGCTTAACCATCTGAATACAGTTTCACCTCAGATCTTTAGTCTAGAAATAATATATGGTCCATGCTCTCTTCATTCAGAATGGGTATTAACTTTGAGATACTATATCCTTTAATGTAATACAGATGATACTTTAATAAACTTATAATTCATTTATATTACAATATATTTTCCTCTTGTTTATAATAATGTTTATTGCATAATTTCTACCTTTACTAAAAAAAAAATATAGTATGTTTGGAGATTTAATATATTCAGATTTCTGAAATTTCACCTTACCTCTACAACTCCCCAAAGTGTTGTTGGAAATCAGTTGAAATTTCGGTACTTAGTAAACCAAGAGTTTTGTAAAAGATTGTAACTTCTCAAAAATATGTTGTCTCAGAAGTTCAAAAGATTCCAGTGATGTTAATCATTTTATTAATTTGACATTATATATTTTGGATATCATTCTTTTTTTTATTTACTTCCAGAACTCCTTATTACTGATTGGGTAAGTTGCTCTCCATAATTTGGAATTTGGGAATGTATAGTATATACATGTGTATATGTATATACGTGTGTGTGTGTGTGTGTGTGAGAGAGAGAGAGAGAGAGAGAGAGAGAGAGAGAGAGCGCATATAATGTTAATTTTAAATACAAAAGGGTACATTTTCCCCTGAGCTTGTTTGCAACTCTGTTTTAAGGAAGCCTCCTTATTTTCAGGTATGGCTAGAGAGGAAAATCCCTGTATATTCTCAGTGGCTTGTCATCAGCATTTTCTTCTTTGTTTGTTTACATTTCTTGCAATATCAGGTCATCATGTATGGAAAGATGAGCTATCCTGACCCAGAGAAATGTTATGTGTGACAGTCAAGGTCAAAGGTGTTTTTCTCTGCGGTGATCTGATTGTCAGCTGCCCAGCTTAGGCATGTAGGCCCTTGCAGAGCCAAAAGAAATAAATTAATAAATAAAAGTTTAAAATGTGTTCACATCACCTGCAAGCTAATACACAAAGGTTTCAAAAGAAAGAACTATAAAACAAGACACAGTAGAGATGCAGAAGATATGAATGAGTGGAGACTGGACATGATCTGGAACAGGAGGGGCAGCATTTGGAAAGACCAAAAGCAAAAGTATCCACAGCCAAGGTGAAGATCTAGCAAAGTGCCAAGGAAGTTAAAATCAAAGGACAACCTGGGAAACAAAAACAGGAGGAAAAGCCAGTTCTGAACTCTCAATGAGGGCCCAACAAACTCTAAATGGCTGAGAGGCTGGATAACTGGCCAACAGACCACTAAGAGAAGAAGTTGTGAACATTCCCTCTGACACCATGTACTGTCGGTGTATATCACAGGTCATTTTAAATAGGAGATGATGACAAACTATTATTATTATTATTTATTGGTTTTATATGCCATCCTACTCCTGAAGGACTCAGGGCGGCGCACAAAGCAATAATAAACAATTAAGACAAGTAAAAAACCAATTCTAAAAACCACAATTAAAATAGCCAACTAAATAACCAAAATTAAAATAACCCCACCTGATCAGCAAGACTGTTGGAAAAGCCAAGTCTTCAGGTCACGGCAGATATAGCGGAAGTCGGGGGCCATCCGGAGCTCAGTGGGTAACCCATTCCAGAGGGTCAGTGCACCCACAGAGAATACCCTCCTCCTAGGATTCACCAGCCGACATTATCTGACTGATGGGACCTGGAGGAGGGCAGCTCTATGTGAGTGCACCGGGCGGTGAGAGGCCAGCAGGAGGTGGTCCTGCAGGTACCCTGGGCCCATGCCATGTAGGGCTTTATAGGTGAGTACCAGCACCTTGAAGTGGACCCGGAGGACCACAGGTATGCATTTAAACTTTATGTACCTACCTTACTCATTTGCATAATGGTAGCTAGGCTGTGGTTCATTGATAACATTTTTTTAGAAGAGGATAGTATTAGATTGTCTGCACAATAGACATGTAGATGGTGTTCCTAGTTGCTCAGTTGTAGCAGATCTTGCACTGTCAACTTGGTTCCTCTTTGTTGTTGGTCTTCTTCAGAGGTACAGTATTGTTTGAGTGGTGATGGAAGATGTTGCCCTGGTTGCTCTATGAGGCTGATACAGGTAGTCCTTGCCTTACAACCATTCATTTTGTGATCATTTTAAGTTACAACAGCATTGAAAAAAGTGACAATTGATTACAATTGATCCTCGTACTCATGGCTGTTGCAGGATCCCCACAGTCCTCTGATCAAAGTTTAGTGCTTGACCATCAGCATGTATTTACGATAGATGCAGCATCGTTGGGGGTCAGGTGATAACCATTGGCTATCTTCTCAGCTGGTTTTTGATACACAAAAGTCAATGGGGGAAGTCATATAGATACAGATTAACAGAGTTGGAAGGAACCTTGCAGGTCATTTAGTCCACCCCCCTGCCCAAGCAGGAGACCCTACACCTGCCTCTACCTAGGATCAAACTCACAACCTCCTGATTGTGAGGCGAGAGCTCCACCTCTAGGCTACAGTAGCTGGGGTATTTGCTTAATAATTGTGTGGATTGCTTAACAACATCAATGAATTTCTGAACAACCAGGCAAAAAAGGTTGTAATGGGGAGCAAAGCTCACTTAACAACCAACTTACTTTTCAGTGGAAATCCTGGACTCAGTTGTGGTTGTATGTCAAGAACTATCTGTCCTCTATTGCACTGACTTCTCTGGTTCATGTTGTTCTTTCACTGGATGTTTGCGTGACTCACTGTGGAAAGAAGAGAGAGTAGATGACAATAAGCTTGGGACATTCCACCCAATTACTGTAGACTCATGTTCTTAGAAACATAGGCTCATAGGGCTGCAAGGGACCTCGGAGGTCTTATAGTCCAACTCTATGCTCAAGACAGAAGTCTTATTACTCTTATTACTCATTGATTTCCTTATACTAGAATGGAACCCATGCTGAAGGTTGTAGACCAGACAGTGAGATTCAATTAGGCTCAACCTTTTATTAGCTTATACCTAAAGGGCAGACACCTAGGGACAGGGTGGCTTAGTGGCTAAGACACTGAGCTTGTCAATTGAAAGGTCAGCAGTTCAGCGGTTCGAATCCCTAGTGCTGCATAACAGGGTGAGCTCCCGTTACTTGTCCCAACTAGCAGTTTGAAAGCATGTAAAAAATGCAAGTAGAAAAATAGGGGCCACCTTTGGTGGGAAGGTAACAGCGTTCCGTGTGCCTTTGGCATTTAGTCGTACCAGCGACACGACCACAGAGACCTCTTTGGACAGTGCTGGCTCTTTGGCTTTGAAATGGAGATAAGCACTGCCCCCTAGAGTTGGGAATGACTAGCATATATGTGTGAGGGGAATCTTTATAACAAAGGATACTGACTGCTAAAGGGAGGTCCAGATATTTTAAGTTATTTTGGGGTTATACAACTTCACTGTAATTTTTCCCAAAATGAAATTAAAGCTAGTTAGTCCTGACCGTCCTGACCGATTCAAGGTTGACTCAGCTTTCAGTCCTTCCGAGGTCAGTAAAATAATTGTTGGGGGCCATATGCTGACTCTGTAAAACTGCTTACAATAAAGCATTATGAAGTAGTATATAAGTCTAAGTGCTATTGCCAATCGTTTTTTCATGAGAAGGCATGATTCATACTCTTGGCTCAAGAACATACCTACTGGTTATTTGCAAATGATTGTCTTGAATTTATTTATCCTTTCAGGAGTGTGCATGTAGTTTTAAAGCTGACTCTGCTTTTGTAGTTCATTGCTGCAACAGATGACTAATTATTTCATCTTTATTTTTAAGATGTAATGTTCTAAACAGACTAACAAAACACTTTAATTGACTCTGAAGCCCCTGTGCTTATTGTATTTTAAATGGGACATAATTGCTCACTGCAAGGAAAATCAATTCTTAGATTAATGGAATTGATTAAATCAACTTGATATACAGAGATATCAGGCCAAAGTTTGTTACCTCATCCCAAAGATTTGCAATTGGTAATGCTATTTTTTATTTTTTTATTTTGGTGCCTGTCATTTCCAAACTGCCTCTGCCTCTTGATTTATGGGAGATGTTTTCCTCCCTGTTTTACCGTTTTATTGCTTTATTGCCTTTTGTGTGTTTGTGTATTGTGTCAGCTCAACCTGTTTAGTTTGTGTTAGATATCGGGACTGTCAATCATTGTTGCAAAGGTTCCACCAAGGTCCGCTGTTTGGGCAGGAAAAATGCTAACCGATGATTGGTTGAAATACACAATATAAATAAGCCCTGCCAGCAAGGGATTGCTGCTTGCTGTTCATTGTAAATAAAGAGCTGTTGTTAGAAAGTCACTCTCTGCGTCTTCAATCGCCTGATCTAACAGTTTGTAAAACACAAGTTTTAGGCTTTAGGCATGTCTGAGTGTAATTTGTTTAGGGAACTGTGCTCAACAAGCCATGATGTAGCCTGTTAAACACAGCCATTGTCTTTTATTGTTGATATGCCGATGTATGCATTTTTAGTTGATTATTGTTGGTGCTAATATATGAGGATCAGTAGAGTAGACATTTGCAAGACCAAGACAATAAAGCTGAGTAGAGCAGACTAACAACTGAAAGTGAATTAATTGAAAAGTATTTAAAAATTAATTTAAACACATTCATAAAATACAGCAATGATGCTTAGTTCCCATGCATTGAATGTTATTGTTCTGTCACATTAGTCACAAGTAATACTGAAGATCTGGGAATCTCATCCAAGCTTGAACATTGGCAATTTCAGATTTCTGTGCCAGGGAAAGAGAGACAAAAACTGAGGTTCACTATGCCAAAAGGATATCAGCTGCTACAGGTTGGGAAAAGGCTGACCCACAGCCGAAAGAGAAATTATGACATTGTATGATATTGTAGCCCATCCATTCTTTCAAACGCTGTCTGTGTTTTCAAGAGAGAATAGGTGAGACGTTCAGTTTTAGATATAAATGCCTCAATATATTTCCAGTTCACAGATCCTGCCAGAATGCAGTATAGGAAATATTGTCAGAGGAGCATCATACGTTGGGAAAACAAATATACAAGTGGGCCTTATAATACTGGCATCTTCCAGCATAAAAACTACAGGTAATCCGCAACTTATGACCACAATTTGGCCCAGAATTTATGTTACTAAGTGAGAAATGTGTAAAGTGAGTTTTCTCCCATTTTACGACTTTTCTTGTCACGTTTGTTAAGTGAATCACTGCAGTTGTTAAGTTAGTAATGTGGTTGTTAAGCAAATCTGGTTTCCCTATTGACTTGCCAGAAGGTGGCAAAAATGGGTCACATAACCCCGGGACATTGCAACTGCCATAAATCTGAATCAGCTGTCAAGCATCCAAATGTAAATCATGTTACCATGAGGATGCTGCAATGGTCATAAATATAAGAAATGGTCATAAGTCACTTTTTTTAGTGCTGCTCAGTGGTAAGTTGCTACCAGTTCGCCCCAGTTCGGGAGAACTGGTAGCAGCGGCAGCGGGAAGCTCCACCCACCCGCCCGGACATCATCAAATACGATCTGTGCATGCGCAGAAGCTTCTGCGCATGTGCAAACAGACCACGCGCACGAGCAAATTGGAAGCAAAGGTAAATGAAACTCACCCTTGGTGCTGCTGTAACTTCAAACAGTCACTAAATGAACTGTTGTAAGTCGAGGACTACCTGTATACTCAGGTAATTAGACCCACATTTTTTCACTTGTGAATGAGAATAATAGATCAGCAGGTTGCAGCACCTGTCTACCCTTAGCTGATCTCAAAAAGATAAGCAAGTTTGGGCCTGGTTAGTACTTAGATGAGTTGATCAGAAAATCCCAGTTCTGTAAGCTAGACTGACAGGTTGAAAAAAACCATCCTGGAAGTCATCAGTGGCAAAACACAGGTATTTTGTTGAAAAGAAAACAGTGTGGATGTATCTATGAAGTCGCCAGGCTTGATTTGAAGGAGGCTTGACTTGAAGAGTGATTTGCTTGTAGCCACTTTACAAAAAAAAATAATAATAAATCCATTCAGTTAAGTATGATTTATCAACTCAAGAAGACCAGGAGGGTGATAATTCTTGGAAACAAATCACCTTACTTACGATTCTATTAATTTCTTCTTCTTTTTTAGGGTGCAAATTGGACACTGAGCATTCACTGATGTAAAAGAATATTTAAATTTGAACCATGGCTTTGAAAAGCACGACTCCTTTCATTTCTCATTAATATAACTTTTCATTTCATATTTTAATGATCTTGTTATTTGTACAGCCTCAGAGAAAAGAGATGTGATGATTAAAATGTGAAAGGGAAAAGTCTTGTCAGAAGAACAGGCAACCTGCCGTGAGAATGCTAATCGAGACAGAAGAAACTTGAGGAAAGGAACTCTTGGGGGGCATGTTTTTAAAAGAGACAATGTGGATTTCAAGGAAACATATGGGCCTAGTCTGCTACCTCCCACAGGGACAAAACCTAGGCAAACACCACACTCCTGATAAACGGCTCCATCAACATTATAAGCTATGAAATTAAGAAACCACAAAGGAGTAATGAGGTAAAATTAACTAAAAAGAACATACAGGCATCTTAATAATTAAACATAAGGTTTATTTGTAAAGCCCAGAAGTCCAGATCCATTCATTAAAATATTAAAAGTGATATGGGAATTAAATTATAACTTTCAACATTTGAAAGCAACTATTCCACATCTCCATACTTTTGTCCCTAGGTTATTATCATTATTATTTTTAAAAATTGGATATATGCCCAGTGTAATCACAGTTTTGTTTCTGATTGTATTTCAGAAAAGAATGGTTTAAAATGTGCATTCAGAGTCTTCCTTTCTAAAGCTAGCATTTTTAAAAAATAAATAATTTATTTGCACATTCCAACTTTTTTTTAAAAAAGTGAATATGACAGATGCCCCATTCATTACCAAAGAGTCAGTGAGGGAACTGGAGAATAATAAAAATAATTATGTAGCTGTTTCAAAATTAAGGGTTGGTGAAGTAGGTGCTCAACATGCCAACGATCCTGAGCTCAATCCAGGCATTCCCAGGGAAGGCTAGAAATGCTTTTGATTAAATCCTGAAGAACTTCAGCAAATCGGTGTCAAAAGTATGACAATTAACTTGTAAGGCAGGTTTTAATGGAAAAAGATGCCATAATGCATCCATATCATATTTTTGCCTGCTCCATATCGTATTTCTCTTGTTTAATTAAAACTGTGCTTCTGTCTCTTTTAAAAGGGGCAGAGCACGATAAATATGGAACCAAAGAACAAAATTCTAGTCAGCTAAAACCCAGTTGTTTAGTTTAGTGTTGAGTTTAGATTATTGTTGAGTTGTGTTGAATTGAGTTGAGTTGAGATGAGATGAGTTGAGTTCTGTGATGCACTTGAGTCAGTCTTGACTTCTGGTGACTGCCTTGGAGAAGCCTCTGCAAGTTTTCTTTTCAAGATATCAGAAGCAATTTGTCGTTGCTTCCTTCCTAGGGCAGAGAAGGTATGACTGGCCCGAGATCACCTAGCCTGACTTTGTGCTCAAGGCAGGTTTAGAAAACACAGTACTGCATGATAGAAATTTTAGGCATTTTTTTCCTCCTTAGAGCTCACTTTAGGGTGATTTGGGATCACTCCCTGTCAACCACCTTGCAGGACCACCTTCTGCCTTTCTCCCAGCGCCCTGTGCGCTCACACAGGGCTGCTCTCCTCAGGGTGCCATCAGCCAGACAGTGTCGTATGGTGGCGCCTGGGGCAAGGGCGTTCTCTGTGAGCGCACCGACCCTCTGGAATAGGTTACCCACTGACCTCCGGACGGCCCCTGATCTTCGATCCTTCTACCGTGACCTGAAGACATTGCTGTTCAAATAGATTGGCTGACTGTCAGGGGTTTTTAATTTTCATTTATTTTAATTTTCATTTATTTTTATTTTAAATTATTTTTATTTTAAATTAATTTTAATTTCTAATTTTAATTTCTGAATTTTTAATTTAAATTGCTATTGTAGTTTTTGATATTGTAAGCTGCCCCAAGTCTTTCAGGAGAAGGGTGGCATATATATAAATAAATAAATAAATAAATAAATAAATAAATAAATAAATAAATAAATAAATAAATAAATAAATAAATGGATTAGGCTAGAAATACAGGCACACTGGAATCTTTCCATCCTGTGTTCCTTGCAGGATTAGCCCTGTAAAGTGGGAAAAGATTTCTTCCAACAACCGGTTCTCCAAACTGCTTCGAAAATCGACATATGGTTCAGGAGAACTGGTGCAAACCAGCAGGACTCCACCACTGCTTATACTTTGGTGGTAGTTCTTATTTTATTCAGATAAGCTCCAACTGAACTATTTGAAAGTCTTCAACTTTAAGCCTAACTTGGGAGAAGCCTGCTATCCATAGCTCTTCATACCCATCATATTTATGAGGTAAGCTACCTCAGGAAACAGATCCCTCAGTTTTGACCTTACAGATATAGTCCAGTAACAGAATGTCGAAAGCCTGTGTGTATTCCCTTCCTTTCGCCTATATCCCAGTTAGGATGGAGCCAATTCCAATTTCTTTTTTGTACTTTCCTGCTTTCCCCAGCTTAAAGCATGATTTTGTTTTTGTAACTATTTAGTTTCACCAAATTATCTCTGTCAGTCTCGGCACCACCAAGTAAATTATACATCCTTTTTCTAGAATAAAGCTAAAAGGGGCCTCATAGTTCTAGTCCAAAACTGAGGATAATGTTAGAATTTGAAGGTCAAAATTTGAAATTTGGTTGGCATGGGCTTTTATGGTATGATAAAGTTTTTTTATAGATTTCAAAAATAATTATATGAGAAATGCTATATTAGGAATATGCAGTGGTGTATTAACCATTAAGCAGACTAAGCACATGCTTAGGACACCAGGCCCAAAGGGGGCACCACAAAGTTGAGAAAGAAAAAAACAACAATGAAGATTGGTTCTTCATTGAAAGGAAGGGGGCACCAAGATTTGTCAGTGCTTAGGACACCAGTGAACCTTAATCTTCCACTGGGAATATGGAATAAAAATAAACCAGGTTGTGCCTCAAAATATCTTTATCAGTCTCAGCACAACAAGCATTTTACAGAAAAGAAATAACAGGCAAACATATCAGGACTTAATAACACAGAAAATGGACAGTTTAAAATGAAGTCGAGAGAACAATTAATTGTGCATTTAGTTCTCAATGGTCTTCATATGCACAAATAAGAGAAAGATTTAATATAGATAAAAGGTAGCAGGGAATGATCAACATAAGACAGAATTTGAAAATGAATCACATCTGCAAACCATAAACATGTGATAGCAAAAATGTATAAACTTTTAATAAATTTGAAACAGAAGATGAACAAATTAAAGACTATATGATAAAATAGCCTACAAATTTTGGTTATAATATATGGATAAATCGGAGAAAATGTGGATAATGGAGTAAAATTCACATTGTATTATAATTTAAGAGATAACTTTTACAAAATCAGATACCAATGGTATATGATACCAAATGAATTATGTAAGATGTTCAGTATAAAGGTACTTCTAGTCAATGTTGGAAATGTGAAAACCATGAAGGTGCATTTTACCTTCTGAAAAAGCACAAAAATGGCAATAATAAAGAAAACATGGATGTGATGATATAAGGAAGATTATAATAATTATAATCATTAATATTAATACCAGAACTCTTTTTATTGGGATTATGGATAGTCAGAAAAGACACTGACAACATTATTTTATATATGGTAACTGCAGCAAGATTATTATAATCACAAAGATAGAGAAATAGTGAAAGAATCCCAACAGAGGAATAGATTGTGAAGATTGTAGAACTAGCAGAGATGACAAAAGTAATCTGTTTGGTCAAGGTCAAAACAATAAACATTTTTATCTTTATTGGAAATCTTTAATGGACTTTTTGCTTGAAAATAAAAAAAGTGAAATAGTGATTTCTGGATTTTACGATTGAAAAAATATTAAATAAGAGGCTGAAGTGATTATTATAATATTAAGGAGGGATAATGAGTTTGTAACTACTGTACCTCAGGGAGGATACAATTTCTTGAAACAATCTGTTCTACTGGTTAACAGCTTCTACCATCAGAAAATGCAAACCCATTGATGATTATACTTCTAGGACAATAGAAAAGAAAGTCATTCCCTCCTTTCAATTCTTTAGATACTTGAAAATTACTTCATTTATCCCCCTCTATCTTCTCTTTGAAGACTAAAAATAGCCAGTACTATAACTATTCCCCACTGAATATGGTCCCCCTCTATCTTCTCTTTGAAGACTAAAAATAGCCAGTACTATAACTATTCCCCACTGAATATGGCTCTGGGTCCAACAAGTGTCTTGGGAACTCTCCTTTGAACTCATCCTTCTGGTAGCCAGATTTATATGCATCCTTTTACATTTACATTTATCCCTATCAAATTCCCACATGTTTATTTCAGCCAGCTATTCAAGCTGGCATAATTTTGGGTCATCTGCATATTTGATGCAATCTCTTCAATCAAGACATTAATAAAAACGTTGAGAAACACAGGGCCCAGCATAAAAGCCTTGCTATTCATTTTGACATAACTATCCAAGCTGATGTAGCACTTTTTATGAATATTGTACTAACTGGGTTCAATCATTCAATTAATTATGAATTAATCTTAACAGCTGCATCATGTAGCCCATATTTTACCATTGTGTTAATGGAAGTTCAAGCCAGTTTGGTGTACTGGGTGGTAAGGCATCATGCTAGAAACTGGGGGACCTGGTCCTGTCTTAGGCACAAAACCAACTGGCTAACCTTGGGCCAATTACTTTCTCTCAGCCCTAGAAAGGAGGCAATGGCAAACCACTTCTGAAGAATCTTGCCAAGAAAAACTGTAGAAACTTGTCAGGGCTATCTCCATGAATTGGACATGATTGAACAGAAGAAGAAGAAAAAACGAAAATATCATTTGCTGGGATATTTGCCAGAATCAAGTTACACTATATTCATAGTATTTCTCCAATCTATTAAATCAGTAAATTCTGTCAAAAAGATCATCACGCACTGAAGCTTATAGTATAAAAAGGGCAAATCATAAAACAAAAAAAAATGAAAAAAGCGACAAGAGTATCCTGGTACCAATTGTTAAGAATTTTAGTTTCTCTCTCTGGAATCAATTACCAATGAAAAAACAAAACCTAAGGAAGGTAACTTTTCAGAAAGGTTCATGGTGTCAAACCCTTTGAGGCTGGAAAAGAAGAACTGTTTGGATTTCTGGAATGAACTAGACTGCTAGTAATCTAATAGAATGAAGGTAAAACTTCATTCTCTGAGCTTGTGAGTTGGTTTCCGAATGTTTCATTACCAGGCTAGGTAACATTTTCAGCGGAGTTAGGGGATGTCAATGTCAGTGTATAAGGGCTTAGGTATGGGTGTGTCAAGAGAGGATCTTGTGACAGGTCTTGTGATGAGTTATCTGTGAGTCATCTGTGATTCTTGTGAGGGGTCTTGTGATAAGGAGATTGTTTCAGGTCAGGGTTGCTGGGAGGTGAACTGTTGGTGTGTGTGAGGGGGGGATTGCATGAGTTGGTTGAAGATCAGTGTTGTGCCCTTCACACCTAAGCCCTTATAAACACAACACTGACACTGACATCCTCTAAACTCTGGTGAAATCCAAATTTTTTTACTACTGGTTCTTGGGCGTAGATTGATGGGTATGGATTGGTGGGCATGGCAGGGGAAGGATACTGCAAAATCCCCATTCCCTCCCCATTCCTGGGGGAAAGGTATTGCAAAATCTCCATTCCCACCCCACTTTGGGGCCAGCCAGAGGTGGTATTTGCCAGTTCTCTGAACTACTCAAAATTTCTGCTACCGGTTCTCCGAACTACTCACAATTTTCGTTACCACTTCTCCAGAACCTGTCAGAACCTGCTGGATTTCACCCCTGCCCCCAAGGGTGGGTGGCCTCCGATAGGGGAAGGGAAGACCCCTTCTGTCCCCCTTCAGACAGCCCACTGAAGCTCCCAGGTGATGCCCAGCTGATCGGGGCAGTAGTCGGTTGCTCCCGGTTCAGTCTGGTTTGCGCGATCCGGTAGCGGTGACGGTATGACGTCACCGAATCGTTTCTCCGCGGCCGGGAGAGGGGCCCACCCACACGCCCGTACTTACGTTTCTCTGCTCTGTGCATGCGCAGACTGCTTGTTTCGAGTTTTTTTTCCAAGGACAGTAGTCAGTGTGCATGCACGGAGCACACATTTGGAACGCATGCGAGCAAAGCGAGCATGCATGTGCCGATCATGCGCAAAGCGCGTGCCTGAAGAGAACCGGTAGTAAAGGTAAGTAGAACCCACCCCTGGACCAGAGGCTTCTTCTCCACGTGGCCTTCGTCCCTGCTGCGTAAGGCAACCTGCCACACAACCCAAGCTGGGCGGGTGTGGGTGCCCGAGGGAGCAAGTGCGCAAACAGTGTGCCTTCTGAGACACAATAGGGACAGTAAACACAGTGCCGTATCATCTTATCAGGATCTGGGATCAGCTTTGAGCCAAGTTCACGTAACCAGAAGGAAGCCCAGGTCAGCAAACGCAGCCGCTCTGGAAAGGATCTTTATTTTTATTTATTTAGTTTGTCAAACCTGGGTTCTGAATTAACCCATTATCTCAGTTCTTAAGATACATTAAACCCTAAACTAACCAACAGGCCATATGTATCTATGCAGAGGTCAGCAAAGTGCGGCTCTAGAGACACATGCGGCTCTTTGGGCCCTCTCCTGTGGCTCCCTGTCGGATGATCCCACCACTGGGTGGCCCTTCCCCCTCACTCGCACACGCACACACGCACACACGCACACACACACACACGAGGTAGAGAGGGAGGGGTAGAGAGGTGCGAGACAGAGAGATGAGAAAGAGAGAGGAAAAAGAAAAAGAGAGATGAGAGGGAGGGAGGGAGATGAGAAAGAGGGAG
>JANHFM010004116.1:65496-79364 GCA_032468115.1 Grayia smithii
GTTGGGGGTCACCACAACATGAGGAACTGTATTAAAGGGTCGCGGCATTAGGAAGGTTGAGAACTACTGCTCTAGAGCCAATCTAGAGTTACAGATAGCATGAATGATCATATTCAAATTACCATATTTAAATGTATTCTGCAAAGACTTGGCTCTCTCTCCACTTCTATAATGTTGGGAAAGGAGGAAGGAAAGAGAAGTGAAGGATAACAAATAGCAAAGTGGATGGACTGCATTACTGTGCCCCTGACACTCTGTTTATAATGTACATTGGAGTACTTGAAAAATGGCTAAGAATGAGTTTTGTCTGTTAAAATAGTAATAGGCAAATTATTCAACTGTCCAGAAAATAGAAGCTAACAAAATGTCAATGTATACAATTTGTTCTTTGTGTCACTTTAATGAAGTATGTTAAAGATAAATGTCAAAGAGTTTTCCCCCTGGAAACAGAAGTAAGCTAGACTAATCAAAGCCAATGACATGTAAGCAGTTTCAATATAAGTAAGAATCCTGAAAAGATGATAAATATGGGATCATTTGTGATGAAGAGTCACAAGATGAATTGTGCTTTCAGGATTCAGGGGCAACTCTCCCCTTCACCAAAAATATTTGAGCTGGAAAAGAGAAAATTTCTGAATGTCTTTTTTCAAGGTGATTTCTGTTAAAATGTCAGTGAACTATTGTGGATCTGCAAATCTTTTGAAAAAAGATATTTTGGATCTTATAGGACTGCATCCACCATTAAAGCAACTATGTCTTATTCTAGGCTTTTTTAGTTACACAAGGAGTTATTTCCAGGTGTTTCCACATGCAAATCCATTCCTCAGATTTGATGTCTCTGTCTGTCTGTAGTTTCTCTCTCTCTCTCTCTCTCCCCCCCCCCTCTCTAGATCCTATTAACCATACTGAGACCAGTATGGCAATTTTAAAATTCATTTATTCTATATACCTGTTCTTCTACTTACTTGCTATGCTCAAGATTAATCACAACAAATATAAAGAATCCTAACTAACCATTAAAAAGCAAGCAACAAGAAAGTCATGTGCAGAATAGATTTTTTTTAAAAAAATCATCAGCTGTATAAATTAAACTTGAGCCCTGGAGACTCCATGGAGCTGTCCATAAGATTCACCATTGCCTTTTTCCAGAATTCTTTTCCTTTGTTTTCTAACATTTCCTGATGTTTCTCTATCCAAGTGTTAACTAGGCCTAAGCATTCTCAACCTGTAACAAGGGTTGAGTTGTTGATTTTTCTGGCCATAATAAATAGTAGGTTCATTCCAACTATCACTAGTAAAGGCCTGTTTTACTGCATTGTTTTTGGAACGACAAACATTTGGCCAAGGATGAAGGAAAACTTCATTTGTTTAACATTTTCAAATGAGCCAACCTAATTTGCACTTTCAGGATTAATAGGTGAACCAGAATGCAATTAGCCTCTTGATTTTGCAATGCAGTTCTCTAATCAAGCTATGTGTATGCTAAAGGAAACAGTATACAAAAAAGCATACCTTGGGGACAACGTTTAACAAATTATATAAATTGGAAAAGTCTACAAAATGTATGTTGGTGCAGATTTCTCTTAATGAAGGTATTTTATATGCACATATTAGCAGTAATGTATTCATTAAGTAAAAAAAACCCAGAAAATGTGTAGTTTGAAGAAACGTGTACCCAAATTCCAGAATTTCTAAGCCTTTGTTTTACTATATGTTTTGCAAAGTGATGCAGAAACAATGGATAATTAGCCTGTGCTTTCAAATACAGTATGGAAGCCTGAACAGACAAATTTATCTTGTCCTATTCCTGGTAAAAAGGAATGTTGAAAATTAAAAATAAAATCCATTGAATAGTACAGAAAATATTGGTAGGTAGGTAGGTATAAAGCCTTCAATAATTCAATTTCCTATTTCTTACAGTCATCAACTAGAAACATCTGAGGATTTCTTATAAGTGCAATTATATAGAGGAGGGTATGGGTCATGATGAAGGAGTACCATTGTATTTATCAATTACTCTGCTAAACATTCAGATGGTTGCCTCTTCTTATTGACTTCCTAAGGTAAGGAATAAGGTGCAATAATATTTATTTTTCATAGCTGAAGGTTGGTAAAAATAATCACCAATGTATTTAAGCAATAATCCGTATAATGAAGACATGAAAGATTGAGAAGCACAAAGTTTAAATTTTAATTCATAACTTGCAGAGTTCAACTACAATTATATATAATTTATCAACATAAACTGCAGAATTGAGATGAATGCGATATTCACAATCTCCTGAAAAGAATTTGGAATCATACTTAGCAAATTCAATTGATAAGCAATGTCTCTGTCGTTCTGGACACATGTTTGATGCATGTCTGGTTTATTAACAGAAAGACATAACATGGATTGTAACTATGCTAAGGAAATAAATACCAATTAAATAATCTAATGCCAGTTTGGAGTGTTTCACATTGCTTGTAAATGGATTCAGAGGTCAACTAAAGCAGGTAAAATTATAAACATGAAAAGACAAGCAAAGTGAAGATGATCACCTAGACCATGAATCCCACTTAAATGTTGATCTGTTTTCCATTTTTATTTGTCTATATTTTATATATTTAAATGATTTCCACAGTTTTGACACCCCACTTTGTTGAAAATGGAGATGGGTACCAGCTGCACCCACTGTTATTTGTTATCAAAAGTTTTCTCCACTCACAATTTATGTATGCTTTACACATCAGGAGAGGAATGGAGATGACCATTCTGCCTTACTCCCCCTCCTTTATCATTTTTGTCTTTCTCTGCAGAGAGACAACAGTTTTGTTGATTGATGATCTTAGTGTAATTTAGAACTTTGAATTCTCCATCAGAAGAGTCTCTGCAGATAGAACAAACTTGGGCTTCATGTAATTGTGCATATTAAAGATGAGAATAACTTCTAAGAAAGAGCCAGGTCTAAGCTCTTCAGCCTTATTTCCACTCTTTACACATCAAACTTAAAAGTAATTAATATGACTGAGAAGACTTAACTGTCAATTTTTTCTTTGCTTCTGAAAATATCTAGTTTTAAGTATTATTCAGTTATATGCAAGTATCAAAAAAGTAAATAACACAGTTAATGTATGTAATTCATTCATTCATTCATTCATTCATTCATTCATTCATTCATGCGTTCATTCATTCATTCATTCATTCATTCATTCAAACATGGGCTACTTTTTCACCTGATATCAAAATCATTGATTTTTTTTTAAATGTAAGTCTACATATTCTCTTCTAGAGGCATGTCCTTGAAGACCATGGAAAGGATCTCCAGAAAGGGATCTGTCTGGTCTAACAGAATAATTGCGAAGTCACAACTTCAAGAGGGAAAATGGAAAGTGAATCAAAAAGACCACTGTGCTGAATATAGCCAAAGTTCTGAGGTCATTGTCTAAAAGTCTTTTTACTTGGTTCCAAACATCCATCCAGGAGAGAATATGGGGGTGAAACAATAATACAATGTCCTTTGAAAAATAGCAGTATAATAAAATATAACATTTGAAATAATGAGTATACCTTAAATTGGTGTAATGGAAGTGTCTGTGGTGCTTTGTATTCAAAGACAAAAAGATATGCATACTGAAACTAGCTAAAACTCCTTGAAGTAAATGGATATTTATATAGCTTCTTGCCCCAGCAGCAAAAGGAAGCTGTGAAATTCCATCAAAAGATGCTTATGTGTTAAGGTGTTGCAGTCAAGTACTGAAGCACTGCACAATCCATTTACACCCCCACAAACAAACAAAAAAGTTCAAAGAGAAATTACATAGTAATTTAACCAAATTTAACCATTTAACCAAAATCCAATTGTTCAACTCAGATCCAGAAAACTGCTTTTCTTGGACATTTTGGACAAAATTTGTACTCCTTATTCTACGGTGGACATCATGTTTAGTATCTCAGGGGGTGAACATTATCTGTATTATAATAGCACTTCATGTAATTCAAATTATCTTACCAAATGCGCCTGAAATCCATAGATTTCTGAATGAAAAAGTACACCTTTGAATCTGAGAAGTGAATATAAATATAAATACCAGGGAACATCATTCATTCCGGTACTATTTTCAAAGTGCTCCTATATCTGCCTATATGAGAACTTGCAAAAACCCATAATATTTGTCCCCATCTCTCCAAGAAAACTATCCTTGAAATCCAAATATACTGTAGCTACCGTGTGCATATAAAGAGCTGCAATTCCTGTCTCATTAAAGAAGAGTTTGTTATGTGTAGATATGTTAAGAATGTGGGGATGCACTTCTGTTTCTGTTCTCATAGTCACCTCTAGTCCCTGAAAATTACTAAAACTCCCCGAGCACTTGAGATCGTCCACTTTTACTAGAGAGGAGGGAAAAAAATGAAGCAATGTAAGGACATAATCTTTGTAAAACATTTAAGAGCAACAAAATTGTTCTTAGAACAATCAAATGGTTTCTTTTTTTATATAAAACAACAATGTAGTATGCCAGGGGCGAAGGCAGACAAGTGGGCAAGGAGCCAGAGAGCAGCTGGGCACTGGGTGCCACATGGTAGGCATCCGCGGACCACCTGCTCTCTGCTCCCCACCCACTTGCCTGCCTTTGCCGCTTGCCTGGACCATGCAGCTCCCACAGCCCAGCTGCTCTCTAGTTTCTCATCCGCTTGCCTCCTTTCACGTGCCTTTGCCACTTGCTTAGTAAGTTGCTATCTTACATGTTGTTGCGGCCTGCCAGTGGCCAGCATAGCTGGCAGCAGACTCGAACATTGAGGAGGTTGGGGAGGAATGTGGGTCAGTCCTGGAGTTCTTTGCTGGTAGTTCTTTGCTACCTCTGGAGTCTCAGGAGTTTGACATCAGCAAGGCAAAAGAACAGCGTGAGCCTCTTCCCAGTGTGTGCATGCACAGAGCTGCCAGGAGACAGGAAAAATTAAGAAAACAGGGTCAACTTGGGAGTAAGGCTTGGAGATGATTGGCCCTCCCATAAGACATAAAAGAGAAGCGAACAGGACATGAGCTTTTGCAGGAAGCAATTAGTTCATCTGGTTGGTAAACGCTGTGGAAAAGTTATGTTTGACTCTGTGTTAAGTTTGGCCTTGCCCTGCGTGTGGCAATTAGCTCTCTGGCAGCATTCCAAGGGAGATAAGATGAGCCTTTTGGACTGGGAATGACAATAATTCATAACCGTATGAATTAAAGAGGATTGCCGGGACTCAGTTTGTGCTATATACTTTCTAAGGAAGCCTAGGTCAGAACAAAAAATAATGACAACCACTTACATATTGTTGCCATGGAAACTACATGGGTGAGTCCTTGAAATCACCAGCAGTCAAGCTCAGCTCTAAGGAGACTTTACCTTATTAGCCACTAGTTTATTTAAAGGGTCTGTTCATTTGAATATTTCCTTTATTTCTTTCCTATTAAATCTTGTGTTGAAATAATTTGCTCAGTGCTTTTCCCCTCTACAGTAGGGTTCTGGTGCACTAAATTCATCATATGTGGTTTAACATTTGAAGCCTCCAGCTGATGTGACCAGTATATTAAAGGTTATATCTCTATATTACCTAAAGAGCCTAGTCCAATTATATGGTTAATTAGGTGGAGTGGGAGTTAAACATGTAGGAACATCAAAAAAGGGATAATTGACCCTACCAATTAACCTCCAGAAGGGTGGATTTAATCACAAGCAAATTTTATCATGCAAAGCATTACATTAATTCCATCCAGTCATGAATGTCATGGAAACCCCTAAAACATTAGCCTACTTTGCATGCCTAGTCTTTCAAGAAAAAGATCAGGACAGAAAAAGTGGTAAAAAATGTCTCACTTGCCATTTTGAACTACAATAGTGGTATAGAAGATGCGTCCCTCAGTGATCACTAGAATCAGGGAAATAAAGCCATATTCTCCACCCAATGTATCACAAAAACTGCTTTTGGCTACACTTTTTAAAAAGTACTTACAACCAGTAAAAACAGGTGGAGCCCAGTCCCTGAAAAATCTCAAACATTCCTACAAACTCCTAAAGGTTAAGAAACAAACACAATCTAATGGATAAGTAAGTTATGGCTCCCACTACCCAGATTTTCTGATGTATCTCTGAAAATGGTCCCAGTGACCGTGAGCCTTGCCTAAGAGCATCATTCCATCTTGTGATAGCTACACCATCATTTGTCAATAGGTGATTCATCTAAAAAGTAAGGGGCACTTAGATACCTCACCATATTCTACCTTTCATAGTTACCCTCCACTATACAAAGTACATCAAAAAATAACCACAGAAACACGCTTCCATAGGCAAACACCCAATTCCTTCCCACCAAATACAAATACAACCAACTCATTCTGAGAGCAGATCAATAAGCATATCCCAGATCCCACAGAATACCAACACTTCAATGTCAGCCTCCTCAGGAGTTCCAAGTAAAATGATTATGCACATTTTTAATGGAGTGTACTGTATATTGTGCCCATCTGGTGACATCACTTTGTTACTTCTGTGTCCCCATCCCCAGGAAGTGCTGTGATGTCTTATTCCCTTCTCCAGAAATGCTTCTGATTGGTTCATATCCATGGGGGGGGGAGTTCACCGAGAGCTGCTGAATATGGTGCTATTGTCCCAGCCCTGGAAGTGTCTCTGACTTGTGCTAAGTCTTGATTGACAGACTGAGCACGTTATCCTAGTCCCACCCTCAGAAGCACTTCTCATTGGTGCAAAATCCTGACAGATTTAACACATGGTAGACTCAGAAATGACTCTGATTGGTCACCCACCAGCAGGAACATTACATAATGCAAAAGAGCACAGTGCTAGTAAACTAGTAAGTAATAAGGTAAAATCATTACTAAAATAAGTTAAGCGAGCCAATGGCTTTTGTTTGTTTGTTTTAACGCTAGGAATTTGGGACTTGTCCCCTTCCTTTCTATCAGCTAACACAGAACTGCCTGCAGCTGTATTTTCATTTGTTTAAAAAAAAACAACCCCAACCTATTTTGCAAAATATATTTAAGCATGCATTTTGTCACAATTGTTCTGGGCCACAGAAAAGGCAGGAAAGAAATTAAGAGTGTGGAATCTGACGAGGATATCACACAAACTCACAGTAAGTCAGCAAATATATCTACAGCCAAAGAACATATTAAGAGTAAAACTAACTAATCTACAAGGGTGGGCCATTCAGAGCATTCATGTTTCTGACATGAACCTCCAGAGGGCAGGTACCAACAGGTCAGAGCGGTGATGCTGTGCATGTGTGCATGCTGTGCAGGGATATTTGATCAGGGTATGTCTGAATTTGTCCTTTGATTGTCATTCTGAGCATGTGCTGTTAACAATAGCATCTGCAGACGGTTGTGCATTTTAGCAGTTTAAACCTTTGCCTGCATTTGACAATAATATGGCAGCCTCAGATTTTGATGTTATCCATTTGTTGTGGCCCACTGGTAGCCAGTGGAGCTGGCAGCAGAGTCGGACAGTATGATTGGGGACGAGGTTGGGGACGAACTTGGGCCAGTCCTGGGGGCTGCGGAAAGCTAAGATGAGGGCTCTGCATCGGAGGCAGAGAGGGGGCCAATGCCATCTGATCGTTATGTGCAGCCGCCAGAGTCTGACAGGAGCGAGGCAGAACAGCGGGAGCCTGTTCCTAGTGTGCACATGCGCAGAGCTGCCAGATGACAAGAACAATTAAGAAAACAGGGTCAACATGGGAGTAAGGCTTGGAGATGATTGGCTCCTCCCATAAGACATAAAAGAAGTGAGCTTTTGCAGGATGCAATTAGTTCATCTGGCCAATTCAAGATTTGAAAATTGTTTGTGATGCTGTGCCAAGTTTGGCCTTGCCCTGCATCTGGAAATTAGCTCTCTGGCAGATAGGTGAGATAGATGGGTGTTGATAACCTTCCTCTGAAAGAGTGTTTATCAAGTCTTGCGGACTGTAAATGAAAGTAATTTACACTGGTATAAATAAAAGAGGTTTTGAGGGACTAAGATTGTGTTTTATACTGACTAAGGAAGCCTAGGTCAGAACGCCATTAAACATTGAGGAGCCAGTGAAGACCTCTTGACAGATTGTACTAAAACCTGTTGTTGAGTTTCTGGTAAAGAAATAGGATACTTGAGACTGATTTTGATTGCCACCTAATGTATTATAATATTCATGATGTGGAGTATTTGAAAGCAGAGGACATACTTGGTAATACTTACCAGACATCCTGTGAAATGATGAACTGTTCTTCTTTATAACCCATCTAAGGAACAGGTTCAGTAAGTAAATGGTTTTTATATAGGAAGCAGTAAAACTGGTGATGATAGCACAGTAATAGGTTAAATTTTATATTTTGCATTAACAACTATCTTTCTAAAGGGTGTGCGCATGTGGCAGGAAGGAGTGTGTATTTACACTTTATCTATTGATGATAATGATGATGGTGATGACAGTGATGAGGGATATTTTTCCAATATTAAATTTAGACTCTGAACTCTGAATCACCAATAAAAAGCATATGCTAAAGAGAAAAGTGTGATTGTCAGTGCTGTTTGGACAAAATAAATAAGAAAATATTCTATATATTATATTATATTATATTATATTATATTATATTATATTATATTAATTATACACTAATTGTATAATACCAGATAACGCCAACTTTCCCAGCTCCATTGTGAAGTTTTTAGAGCTTTCACTCACTTCAAGTGCAATATCCCCAGGTGATAACCTGTGGACAGCACTGTGAGTTTTTTCTACTGAAGCATTTAAAAGCTTACCTTATGAAAATGTTTTAAAGCTGTACTCCGAGAATGTTACAAATGATCAAAAGGTTAAACACTTTGTAAAAAATATCAAGCTAGGAAGGAGACTTGGAGCATGTATCCATTATCAACGCATGCAAACATGTATGGCTTATAAAATAAGGACAAAAAGTTAAGCTCATTGCTTGTTTCACAGTATTTTTATTCACTTTTATAATCTGAACTGATAACTAAACTTTAGGATACTTGCAGGATTGGGGTTTCAACAGATGCAGTCATAACAGAAACAGGAATAGTGTCACTTACATCCTTAAGAGCCACAGACTTTCAGCTTTTCTCATTTTTCTTTGAAACAGCAATACAGCAATATTTTAACAGCAATACAAAACTCAGCAATACTGTCATAACCTTCATCTCAGCCACGGCACTCCTAAATTCATTCCAACCTTTAAGGTTTGGTTTCACAGTACGTGCTTGGTGTTGCAAAGCCCCTTTTACCAAGTCTAAAATATTAGTATCAGGAAGTGGGACCTCTTGTATAAGAACGCACCATGTTAATCCCAAGCCATAATGTCCCAATGTTCAGCATTTTTGCTATAATAGGTGCTCACTCCATCTAGGATCTCCTGCATTGTTGGATCCTCTGGCAGCTGTTGTGATGATAGTTCTCGTAGTCCTGGGGTGATCAAGAGTGTTCTGGTAGGCAAATGAGATTCAGAGTATCCTTTTCAGATTCATTTTGTCAGGACAGCCTTAGAAACCTCTGCCATACCAAACTGTGGAGCTTAAATCTTGATGTCCTCACTGAAATCAGATCTCTGAAGAATGGGTTGCATGTCATTATCCAATGGCTAGTGCCGGTAGTCTCTAAAGACTCTGCCTTGTAGCTGCTCCATCTGATGATGTCACAACAAATACATTTTCTTGTTTACCTGACCAATAGATTAGTCACCAGTGGTATAGCAGCTCCTAATAATGGCTCAATGAAGTCTCTTGACTGATGAACAATCTGCTTCTTCGTTTTGAGTGAGGCTTTTCCATCACCCAACTTTTTAATAAACACTTTTTTTCCGCTTTAAATTCCGGTATTATGAAGACTTCAGAGAGAGGTTACCTTTTAAAGTGTTCAGTCCTTTTTTCTTTTCTTTTTTTGCTATTGCCCCTTCCAGGTCATTGTTAGTGTTGTATAAGATGGCCTTTCTCTGTTTTGGTCTGGCCTTTACCAAGATTTTAAAAATTCCCCAATTTCTGTGTACCCTCTCAGACATCCTGAATGAGCTGACGTACAGCTATTTGAGCTACAGTTTTTACCCTTTCTTTTTCATAGTATACACTGCAGGCCAATCAGGAGGAAAGAAACTGTAGTATCCTGGTGTAGTGTCTACCAGATCAATCACAATATAAACCATGGAGTTTGCAAGTGGCATCTTGGAATACTTCTAAAACATACCAAATGTTACTGGGATACATCTGTCCTGACAGTGTGACAATTTGCATCTAGTTGCAGAGGCATCAGAATAATACCAAATATTTTGCATTCAGAGCTATTGCTCTCATTTCTTTACCTTGAAAAAACAGTTTTGAAATATGACAATAATACTCAGATTTCTGTGACAAACATACATGTAAAGGCTTTCTCTGTTTGTTGTCCTTGTCTGAGGCCACTGCTGTATTGATTTGATTGGGTTGAAACAAGTCAGTATCTTCAAAAACATAATACTGGGAAATTTATTAAGCAGTTCTTTATGCAGGGGTTGCCAACAGTTATAAACCCATGCAATTAGTTGGAGGCATTTGAGATAACAGTCTCACCGTGTTCTAACATTTGCTTTATAAATTTTTTTTTACCAGAATTGGATGAACCAATTCTGTATAATACAAGAAAAAGGGTGTACAGACTGTGCAATTTTCCACCATACTTAATAACCATAAGGTAGCATACAGTAATTCTCAGGTTTGAGAACCCTTTTATTATAGACCACTTTTAGAGTTTTTCTGAGCACCTAATTCTACTTCGATCTCTTTCTTCTCTTCCTCACCAGATAGACAATAATAGTCAATCATCAAGCTCTCAAAGTTAACCTTATCACAATTGGCACTTTTTAATGTAAGTCTTTTCACTTTTAACACTGTCATCCCATTTGACAAAGCATACCCATACATTTTGGGACCAACTACCACAAACTCAATGATGGTGATATTTGGTGGAATCTCATTCATCAGCTACCTTAATCATCTAAGTGGGGTGTCCACACCCCCTCGCTATATTTTTAACAGAATCAGTGTCCTGGTACAGACACCTCTGCCCCAACCCATCGAACAGTCTGTATAATTCCAACTACACATAAGCATTGTAAAACTGGAAAAGAATATGTTGATACAAGTTAATATTTGGCTGTTTTCCATGAGACAATGTTGTTTCTATATCCACAAATTCACATGATGAAACTTCATTATAGGACACAAAAAATATTTGAATAATTCTTCAGGATGTTACCACAGATGTGCTCTGCCCAAAATTAAATCCCAGTTTAAAAAGAGTTTAGTAATCTGCCTTTTAGCGGGACTTCAATATGCTCACACTGTGAGCATACACTTTCCTTCTTTTCATAATCATAAATATACTGTTCTTTATCCTATTATGTCTTTCAGCAATCAGGGTAAAGCACTGGTCTCCTGCTTTTGTCTGAGATATATGTTAATTCACCATGTATTTCATGTGAATTACAGGGTTTTGATATGAATGGCCTTGACTCCATAATTGGTTGATCCACTTGTGAAAGTGTCAGCTTTGGAAATTCAGCAAACATCTGATCACCATTCTGAAGGAACACAAACAAATAGTACTTAGGACATAGAATTGTTACAGTACATAGAACTTATTGACTGATGGGTGAAGAAGGAGATTTTCTTTACATTTTTATTATTTGGAGGTTAGCTCACATCAATATTCCTAGTGATTTTGTTTTCTAAAAACCTACATGTATGTGAATTACACACTCTACCTTCTAATTCTTTATCCTGCATTCCACACGATGTGGATGTCCTTGGTCCCACAATTTCATGAGCCCCTTGTGAAATAGTTCGCACTGGGCATTTAGCAAACAACTGATCACTTCACCGTTCTGAGGGAAAAAAGAACAAGGAAACAGTCATTTTAACAACTGCTACAGTAAAGAGGGTACTGATTGTTGGATAAAGAAGTATATATTCCTTACATTTTATTGTTTGGTGGCTGGTTCTCATCAACATTCCTAACAACATTTCCTAGTTGTCTATATGCATGTGAATTAAATACTATACCTTCTAATTCATTGTCCTCTGTCCTTCATGATCGGGAAGGCCTGTGTTCCCTTCCTAATGGTATATATTGATACCATTATGAATCTTAGGACATTGAAAAATGAAAAACACTTCATCTTCTGCACATTCTAAAGGAAAAATGGAAACAGACAAGCATCAGTATTGCTATAGAAATAGTGAAGCTTCTAAAATTGATATGCGTGAAAGGAAAAAGAATACCTTCACAGGCTTTCACATATTGTGATTCTGATATCTCCTCCTAATAAAAAAAACAACAAAGGTTATAAATACCATTTATGCATTTAAAAAATACTACATTTTAAAAATTAGCTACAAAATTACTTACATTAGTAGTACCCATCCTGAAGGCGCCTTGTTTACTGGGAAATGTTGCAGATCATCTGAATAAGAAGCTTCAACATTCTTGTCTGTTTCCATTAGATAAAGTGCCAGGCCCTGTTCTTGAGGTAAAATTTGTTGCACCAAAGGCACTGAATTCTTAACATGTATTTTGGTTTTTTGCAAAATTAGTCAGACCTTCTTCATCCATCATATTGTAAATACATTTTAGCAAAAAAGAAATAACTGTTTTTAAACATGCTTTGTAAATATGTTTTATTTGAAATTCATTGGGATGCACATGATTGTTTTTTTGTAACTAATTTCTATGACATTAATTACATATCATTTTCTTGAGAGACATAGGAATCTTGTCAAAAAACTCATTAATGAAAGGGGGGATTTCTCCTTCTCGGTACACTGTACAGATATCTTGACTTCATCCAGCAAGTGTCATTTGAAATATAATTTATTCATTTTGTCTGAAACATTCATGAATATCCATACAATTTGAGGCATAGAAATTTGAAGACACTTTTTAATAATATCTGTTTCATCAACTCCATCCATTTGGTCTTCATGTTGTAGACATTCCCATTAAGCAATGATGCAGTATTTTTACAATGTATGCCTTAAGAATATTTATAATTCAGCATTAGAGAAACCTTTTTTTAACAGAAGAAATATCATAGATTATAGTTATTATTACTGAAAATACTAAGTTTGATAAATGGATTGGATTTACCATTTGATGTCTGACAGAGCTGAAAATGACAGGGCATGATCATCATATTATGTTTGCTCTCATTAATATTATATAATTTAGCTCTTTTGCTAAATCTGAGACCCCACTTTTCTGGTTCAGGAATCAAATTTACATCAAACAAATTATCATCAGATTCTGCCTTAGCATCCCTTTGTTACATTCTTCATTGGATTCTGAGACTGCCATATTAATCTCAAATGCTAATCAGGATTTAAACCGTTGAAGTTCGTATCTGCCTGCAGACACTACTGTTGATAGCACATGCTCAGAATGGCAACCCTAGAACAACTTTGAACATGCCCTGAGCATGCCTGTCACAAACATGTCTGCACAGAACACATGCATGCACAGCATCACGGCTCTGACATGTCTGTACCTGCCCTCTGGAGGTTCATATCAGAAATACAAATGCTCTGAATGGCCCACTCTTGTAGATAAGTTACGCAGCCTTTTTATTTTATGTTTAAGCCACAATCACCACCCATAATAAGCCTTATTATTTTATTTGTAATGAATTCTTTGGCTGCAGATGTATGCTGACTTACTGTAAGTTTGTGTGAGATTCCCAACTCTGTTAATTTTTTTTTGCTTTACTGCTGGACCAGAAGAATTGTGATAAACAACAAGCTTAAACGAATTTTGCAAAATAGGCTTTTCTTCAGTGGGGGGGGGGGGGGGGGGGGGGGGGGGGGGGGGGGGG
>JANHFM010004117.1:39979-52077 GCA_032468115.1 Grayia smithii
TTTATGATATTGTTATACTCTGTTGTGAGCTGCCCGGAGTCCTCTGGGAGTTGGGCGGCATATAAATTAAATAAATTGAATTAAATTAAATTAAATTCCAAGTATACTACAGCATTTCTCTGATCCCATAAATGTTGTCACTTTATCAAAGAAGGCAGGAAGGTTAGTTTGGCAGGACCTATTTTCAACAAAGCCATGCTGGCTTCCAGTCATTGCCTTGTTCAATTCTGGATGCTCACAAATCCACTGCTTGATTATCCTTTCCAGGATCCTCCCAGGTATTGATGTCAGGCTGATTGGTCTGTAATTTCCACTTTTTTGCTCTTTTTTGAACATTGGAACCACATCAGCTCTTTTCCAAGTCCTCTGGCAGTTCCTCCATGTTCCAGGAACTCTGAAATATTTCATTCAGTGGTTCCAAGATCACATCTGTCAGCTCCTTCAGTACCCTGGGATGTAAACCCTGCCCCAAAGTTCCTACAACTTTCATTCTCTCAACTAGCGAGACCACACTTGGAATACTGCTGCAGCTGCCAAAACAGCTAATGCAGTTCTAGGATGCATCAACAGAGGGATAGCATCAAGATCACAAAAAGTGATAGTATCACTTTTTACATGATAGCCGTCTTCCAATACTTGAAGAGCTGTCACAGGGAAGAGGGGTCTATTTACGCTCCACAGTACCTCAGGGCAGGAGAAGAAGCAACGGGTGGAATCTCATCAGAGGGACATCCAATTTGGAAATAAGAAGGAATTTCCCAAGAGTAAGAATGATGAATCAATGGAATAACTTGCCTCCATCAACTGGAGATTTTCAATAGACTGGACAACCATTTGTGCAGAATGGACTAAGGATTCCTGCCTTAAGCAGGAACTACCCTGTTTCCCCGAAAATAAGATATCTCCTGATAATAAGCCCAATTGGGCTTTTGAGTGCATGCGCTAAAATAAGTCTCTCCCCGAAAATAAGCCCTCTCTGAAAATATTTAAACGCAGAGCTGGAAATCAGTTAAGACGGCAAGAGGAGCCCCGTCTTTCTCCACACACCCCAAAATAATAAGACCTCCCCATAAATAAGGCCAAGGGCTTATTTTGGGGTTCAAAAGAATATAAGACAGGGTTTTATTTAGGGGGAAACACGGTAGAAGACCTCCAAAGTCCTATGACTCTATGATTTACCAATATTAAAGCCTTCACCTTTCTGACTTTAACCAATAAGGCTGGCAAACTTTCTAGCTAATTTATCTGCAACAGAAACAGGAAGTTAGCAGAGAAAAAACTGCTATTCTGATATCAAGGCTATGGCAGCCTTCCAGGAATTTTAGGACAAGGATATGAGGCCCAAGAATGAAGGTTTTTCCCCGAGCAAGATTCGAACAGCTTGAGAGAATGGTCAGATATGGGAGTTTCCATTACATTGTAGGGAGTATACCTTACAATGAGTGTCTCTGCATCTGCGGTGCAGCAGAGGTAGAAGAACTGGCTCGCATATTATTTGACTGTTGCTTGTATAAAGGGGAGAGAGACAGGTATCTTGGCCCATATACCAAACCAATGACCCATTGGGACCCCCATATCAAAACAACTTACTTTATATGCAGACAGAACCTGAAAAGAACATTTAACACAGCACAGGACTTAAACAAAATGGTTCGGCTGAGATCTGCATACGTGGAACTGAATGGGGTGGATTGGGGTGAATGGGGTGACACTGAAACATAATTTTATGTCATTTTATTCTATTTTTATATATTTATGTATCAAATTATATTGTATCTAATCCTATAATTATTGTATTTTATCCTACTTTTATTTTAAATTGTTTATATAAGATTTTAATGGTGATAGATGTTTGCACTTTGTGCTTTGACATGGCCTATAGGCTAATCAATAAACTTACTTACTTACTAAACAAAGTTGAGGACTAGTAAATTAGGTTTGCAACTACTGGCACTTAAAAGTCAAAAATTATAATAAAAATAAAACTGAACTCATAAATTTTCAAAACAAATAATAATTAAAATATGAAGCAACAAACACAAGTATTAACTAAGAAGCCAGTGATGGGTTGCTCCTGGTTTGACCTGGTTCGCGCAATCCAGTAGCGGTGACATTGTGACATCACCGAACCGGTTCTCCGCGCCCGGGAGCTGGGCCCATCCGCGCGGCCATACTTACTCTTTTTTCCCTTTTTTTGTCTCTGTTTTTCTGCTCTGCGCATGCGCAGAGCGCTTATTTCGGGGGGGGGTTAGTTGTGTAGCAAATGCGCATGCGCGGAGCACATGTTTTGCGAGTGTGTGAGTGAATGCATGAAGAGAACCGGTAGTAAAGGTAAGTAGAACCCACCCCTGTAAGAAGCATATGATTGAAATCATTCTTTCAAAATAATCTATCAAACCTGCCCTGAATAAGAGATAAAGCTCAGTTTCCAATAAAAAGCTGAACCACTGAGAATATGCAACTCCAATTGGAAAGAAGCCAGATATTCCTTCTTTCACAGTGCATTTTTTAGATTAAAAAATCCCATTGAATAATAATGAAAACTATATTGAATCTTTACACATAAACAAATAGAACTATACGCTAGCATACAATATTCTTCATCTGTAATACTTCACTCACTGCTTATTATGCCTCTTTCACAAGACTACATCAAAGGTACCATAGATAGCTGTAGAAGTTAGTACAGTAGAGTGAAAAATAACTGAAACTGCCTCAAATGGAATTACACTGTGTAGGGCTGTATGAAAATGAAAATACTTTATGTAAAATGAAAGAAGAAATTAAACTTACATCTTAACATTTCTAATGTAAACATCTTTGAATTTTTTTGCTGTGGCACCTACCCTTTCAATATCGTCCTCTCAAAAGTAGATCAGCCCTGACCCTGCTGGCTTGGGGACTTGGATGAGTGACACATTCAGTGCATGGTTATGGTGATTTGTTGTTGGTTGCTCTGTTTTTACCTCAGCTACTGATTATGTGTATATTCTTATGTTTAACTGCTTTAAGAGTCATGAATTTAAGACAGTGGTGATATAAATTTAAATAATAAATGGACAAAATAAATAAACTGAGAGAGCCACTTGGTGCAGTGGTTAAGACATCAGCCTATAAATTGGGAGATACTGACTTCTTGTCTCACCTTGGGCATGAATTCAGCTACAGATCCTCAGTCCTAAAAAGAAGTCAGTGGCAAACCACTTCTGAAAAACCTTGCCAAGAAAACTGACTCAAAGACGTAAACAAATGAACTACAAGGTAGATAAATATAGCAGAATAACAGTTGGACCTTGGAAGTCATCACTTAAAACAGATTTTAAACATAAATTAGACTGCATATTTTGATTGAAAACTTTTCTTAAAAGTTCCTTAAAATGTTTTACAAGTTCAGAGTTATTATGTATACAGCTCATAAATATAAATATGAATATAATATTTCATTTTACAGAATTCTATTCTGCTTTATAATACAAAAGTGGAAGTTATTTAAAAGATATATTAACCAACCTTCTGTTAAATTTGTAAAGACAAAGAAGATAGAGAATTTGGGATGACAGATAAGAGCCTACTCAAGATGAATAGTTTAGAAATAAATGTAAGGGACAAGTGAGAGGAGCTGAATGTGATACAAAAATGAGCATGAAGCATACTTAACATTTCTGGAAAAAAATTGAGAAAGAAATTTCTGGTTCTGAGATATACCTTCTAAAGACTAAAACCTAATAATGCAAGCAGATCATAAAATAAACAAAAGCAGGACAATTAATGATATCTTCTATTATCTATTAACCAAGGAAGATGCCAATGACATTTTAAAAAGAAAATAACAGGAACATTACTGAGAAGTGATCATGCAATACTGGAGCTACTGATTTTAAAGCAAAGTAAAACCATGTATAGTCAACAATTTTAATAGTCAACTTTTTAAAAACATATTTTAATAAACCAGAGTAGGATTGGATGGAAGCAGCAGTTAAGCATGTTTTCTTTTTGCCTATCTGGTTATGATTTTTTCTAGACATTTAATGTTGCAAAAATAAAAGAAAAATAGAGCTAACAAGGAAAGTTCTTAAAAAGAAGATATGAAAAAGTAATTATAAATAATCACACTAGAGGGAGGGAGAAAACAACAAAACAAATAGGTGAGTCTGCCCCAATACTATAATGAAGATCTGAAAACATACAAAGACATAGTCAGGAAGTGGAAAGGGGAACAATTCTCTAAGGAAAAAACCATAGAGTTTGGAACTGAAAAAATAGTCAGAAATGTCAATATTTGGAATGTTCCAAGACCCAAGATTCAAGACTTGGCAAAGTATGTTAAAAATAAGGGCTTCCTCGTGCCAATTAATAGAATTAACAGAATAACAGAGATGGAAGGACGTTTGAGGTCTTCTAATCCAACCCTCTGCTCAAGCAGAAGACCCTATACCATTTCAGACTAATGGCTGTCCAGTCCCTTCTCTAAAGCCTCCAGTGATGGAGCCCACACAACTTATGTCAAAACAAAATAAAGTGAAAGTAACTGTACACTACCTGCTCAATGCAAAATGTTAATAGAAAAAAGCATGTTAGTTAGTTACCCAACTCCTATTTGACTCAGTTTTCTCCAATAACAGGGTATGTACAACAATTATGAAGGAATAGATTGAAGTATGAGATTGATAGAACTCCTTTCAAGAAATAAAGGCGGGTAGAGAATCCAGAGTTTACACAATCAGTCATTCTGACATAATATTTAAGAAGTCTGGAATATATTCAATATTTCAGCTCTCCAGTTCTAAATGAATGGAGGAGTATCAATATTAAGAGAATTTTACCAAATTCTGACTTGGCTGGCTGAATTTCTTAGCACTGTAAGCAAAAGCACAATTAACATCTTAGCTTACCCTTGTCCTTTATTTAGCAGTTGTACTTCTGCAGATAGGGGACTATAAACTGGAATACTGACATCATATCCTTGCCGATAGGTCCATGTAGAAAAACCACCTCCTGCCAACAGAGCTCTGAAGATGATAGAAAGAAAATAACAGATTCACATGTTTTTTTCTTCAAATGTTCATTCATTTAAAGGATTTAGATAATCAGAGAGGTAAGATAAAGTTTAGGGCAGAAACATACTAAATAAAAGACAATAAGTATACAACAAAAGACAATTTATCTAAAACTTAACCCAGAAATTCATATATCTGTGTAGCTGAACATTTGCTATTTCTTTCAACTGCTATAAATAGTAGTTAAATCAGGGGTGTCAAACTTGCATTGTCACAGCATTGTCACATGACGTATCACAACTTTTTCCCCCTTCGCTAAACTGGGCGGGGGCATGACCAGCGCGTGATGCATCCGGGCCATGGACCACGAGTTTGACACCCCTGATTAAATGAAAAGCTGTATATTGGTAGTTTAATACAGGTAGTCCTCGACTTACAACAGGTTAGTGACCATTCAAAGTTACAATGGCACTAAAAAAAGTGACTTCTCAGTTTTTCACACTTACAACCATTGCAGCATCCCCATGGTCACATGCTCAATATTGAGATGCTTGGCAATTGACTCATATTTATGACAACTGTAGTGTCTTGGGGTCATGTGATCACCATTCAAAATCTTCTGATAAACAACGTCAATGGGGAAGCCAGATTCACTTAACAATTGCATTACTAACTTAACAAATGTAGGGATTCACTTAGAGCTGTGGCAAGAAAGGTTGTAAAATAAGGCAAAACCCATTTAACAACTGTCTTGCTTAACAACAGAAATTTTGGGCTCAATTGTGGTTATAAGTTGAGGACTACTTGTAAATGATCATGAAAAGACAGAAAACTTCCAATTTGCAAATATTTTAATTGCCCCTTTCAAGAAAGAAAACAACACGACCTTTTGCAACATAAATTTCCACTCCCTACTAGATACATGCAGAATCAAAACATATGCTACATTAATGGAAAAGTATTCAGTAGAGTTTTTTTTAATAATTACATTATTTTTCATTATCCATTTTTTAAAAATTATCTTTTCTATTACAAAAAAGATTCTAAAGCAAATTTAGTAAATGGACTAATATTCATATGAATAGTGCCTAAAAATTGAACCAGATGAGAATTTTACTTTCTTCGTCTTAAATTCAGGATGCTAAACACAAAATGGTAAATAATGAGTCCCCCAGAATTGATATGAAATCTGTCTGCCTTCACCATCTATTACAATAGAGCATTATCACTATATTTTCTTAATAGGATAACTTATGTCAGGAAAAGAAGGGGGAATGAATTTCCTAGTTCTTTTTGACATTTCAGCAGCTTTCAATATAAAATATTATAAAATAAAATAGGAGGAGGAAGATGTGTTGAATATGTTTACCACCTTGAGTTGTTTGTAAAAATAATAAAGGTGGGATACAAACAAACCAATAAATAAAAATATTAATGGTTCCAGAATACTTCTGAGTACACGCTGAAGTGCAATATTCTCTCTCCTACATATTTGGACAGTTACAGAAAAGGCTGCTTTGGAATTATCATTTCTCCCCAGTATGCTGCAAGAATACCCTACGTTTCACACATCAACATTCCCATTCATCCTAGAGAGGGTAGACTAATATGCATTCATTTCTTCCCTGTAGATCAGCATTTGCCAACTTCAGCAGTTTTAATATGTGTGAACATCAACTCTCTGAATTCTCTGCCAACATGCTCTAGGTACTTCAAGCAATGTACACAATGAACCAGTATAAAGGCAGGGTTACAGAAGCAAGGTGAAAGATTTATACGATCTGAAGAGAAACCAGAGTATTAAATGAACATCAGTGTATGGAAACATAATTTATGAAGATTTATAAAAAAGAAACAAGGAAGACTAATTAACTGACACCAAATACAGACAAGATGGCAATAATAGGGATGTTAAATGCAGACAAAATATCAACAGTGTGGATAATTCATTGGTCTAAGTAAGTGAATATGTGGGCTAATATCTTTCACATGTGCTCTTCCAACATTCTGACAAGTTAGGGGTTATGGGAGTTGAAATCCAAAATATATATGGAAGGCATCCAGGTTGCCAATTTTACTACTAACCCCACTCTCCGAATCAGGACTATTGTGTGAGACTATCCTTGGCTCACACCTGGCTCAAAGTACTTTTTATAGCTTAGCCTGAGCCACTAAGTTTGAATTTATGGGACACAGGTAATCTTGCAATAATTACTCACCCTTTGGCAATCTCTAATTTGGATTACTACAATGTGTTTTACATATATATGTGGCTACTATAAATTAATCTTTTGGAACCTTCAGTCACTTCACACAAGGCAGTTATATTGTTAATGGGAATTAATTAGTATGATCGCATTATTATTGTTTTATTACAGCCATTGACTATTAACTTTTTTTACTGCAATTAACTTTAGAAATTCTAAGCAACTTACACAATTCATAAATCTAGATGCCACAATGTAGCATTTTGACGGATTTTAAATTTATACAATTCATGAAGATTTTTAAATGTGAGGTTTTATTCAAGGCATGTCTATAAATCTCAATTCTTCAGACACTCAATACCTCATTCAAAATGTTTCTTATAACAGACGTTTTACAAACCCAACATGGTTAAGTAGTTCCTTTAATGCTAGCAAGACAGAAGACATATATATGAGGAAGAAGTCAACTGATTACAATATACCAAAATCCTGCCTTAAAGATCAGTCTGTTCTAAAACTGAAATACTATTTTTTACAGATAAATGGTAATTTGGATGCTTTGTTCATGCTCTGGGCAGTGGGAGATATTTGCTCAATGTTTATATAACAATTCCATCTAGTTTGATAACTGTTGGTTTCCATTTCACCAGCTTCAGTTCTACGGTATTTTAAATCTTGATTTAAAATTTCACATTCTGAGAAAGTAGACTTACAATTTGTTAGCTGTGGGTAACACCAAATGTAACACTTTTTCTGAGAGAACCAAGAAGGGTAAAAGATTCCCCCTCTTTTACCAACTCATAGGTATCCTCAACATTTGTTAAAAAAAGAAGCCACAAATCTTTGGACTAGATCCAGAGAGTATATTTGGGATGAAGGAGAGAAAAGCTGTGCTTTTATTTATATAAATTTTGTGAGTGCCAAATTAAGAAAAGTAGAAGACAAACAATACAAAACATATAAATTCATTGTCGCCTGATCACAGACTTGCTAGAAAGCTTTAGCTATCTATACTTGAAGACAAATAAACATATCACAAAGACTTTTGGCCTATGTCTTCTTTATTAATGTCTTTGATTGTTTTTAGGAGAACTGGAGTGGGGTTTTGAGAAGAGACACTTAAAGGCCTTAACAAAAGGCCTTTTATACATGACTGCCCTCTGCAGGCTAGCCATGGTTCATCTATACATAGGATATGATTTTCTTTATTAAAAGTTCTTTTTTCAGTTTTTACATTTAATTACTAGAAACATATGTTGCATTGATCAGTTTTTTGCACAAAAACATTCTATTTCTAACACCTATTTAATTATCCATACCAGTGCATATATAATTTTAATAGAAACAATGCAAGTAGTATATTCCCTTTGAAAACATTTTGATATACATACTAGAATTTAAAAGCAATGTACATCACTTAAATCAACTTCCATCATGTTTAACTGAGAACAGCACTCAGTCACGTATTAGCTATACAAACATAATGACATACTAAGGGTAGCTAGCACTAGACATCCCCATGACTCATATCTAGGGAGCTTTAGATTTTGAAAGGTTTTATTTTTCATCTTCAATAAAAAATATGCCTTTGGAACAAGCCAAGCATATGCCCGAAGTCTTCCACTGCTTTACCTTACATTCTATAAGTCATCTAACCACTTTAAAAAAAAAGACCTGAACATGAACAACAGTGAAAATTACCTACCTGTCCCTTGGAACATCTAACGCTGTGTTATAGTCAGGTGGCCCTCCAGGCAGCATATTGAACAAGAGATGATTGGTGCCTCGATCCCAACTAAGATGATAAAGAAAATGAAAGAAAAATCTGAGCACCACACAGAACAGGTACTTGAATTTTGGACATAAAACAAGAACCAAAGCAACAAAACAGCTAATTAAAATTAAAATATCCCAGCTATCTTTATTTGTCTGATTTCTGCAGCAACTAATAATTAGTCTGTTCGCAATCTTATACAAAACTATTAAGAAAGTATAAGAATGCAATTGAACGTATTTCTAGTGTATGAATACAGGATCATAGCTTTAATTATTAATCTTTGGGAGAAAAAGACACTCAGTAATTAAGACTGAATAATTCACTGTGATTCAACATCAAAACCTAAAACAAAATTTATATCCTGGCTGTCATATTTTCTCATAATCCCTATTCTTGAATTCCTATTTTAGTTTTGAAAGTTACTATAAGATTTCTGGAGGTAGGTACCGGGATAATTGTGCCAAAGCCTGAGCTGTTTCCTTGATACGCAATGTATTCTGGTTGAGAACATCAATGGATGGTACAAATAGACAAGCACGATTGATGTCATCTGTGTAAAAGTCACTATCAGAAATAGCAGTTAATAGTTCATTGTATTCCTTGGAAATGGTGTGACTGACTGGCATGTTGTATTCATCCATATACTTCTTTAGGGAATAAATATAGACTTTGATCTTATTCTTTGGATTGCAGCCACAGCGATAAACATCAAAACATGTGTGCATCCTGCAGCTAAGATCTCCCCGTTCTGGAATGGCACTGTCTGCAGGAATCTTGATTATAGGTACATCATGAATGCTGCGCTTCTCAAGGGTCCATTCATTTGAGGACTCAATGGAGTGAGGCCAGAACTGGAACATGCCAGTGGCAATTAACCCCAGTAGCACAACAGAAAATAGAGCAATGTAGTAGATGCGATGTTTGGTCTTCATTCTTGGGATGAGGGCTGGACCCCGAGTGTTGTATTTGACTGACGCACACATAATGAAAAAAGCCACCTTCCCACAAGCTTCTGTAGAATAGAACACATATAAAGAAAAATTAACTACCTGCTTAAATGTATAATTTCAGCATACATTATTCATACAGTTATAGTGAACTAAAAATAGTTTTGTACTTATAGAAGCCACTTTGGTTAAATTTAAGTGAAACAAAAGATAACTTCCCACTTGGCCAGGATGATTTATTATTTTACATTTATTATAAAATTGGTATCCCTCTTATTTAGAGACTCTACACAGCTCATAAATTATCAATTTATAACCTAACACAAGGTGTTAATACAAGGATAAATCTGTTATTTCCCCCCAAAGGAATAGTTCTAAGACTGGAAATCATCTAGTTTTCTTATTCACTTTGATTGGAGACTAGGTGAAAGCTATACAATACAATCAAGAACATGCTTTTTTTTACAGGAGAGAACATACCATTGCTTTCTTCAAGGTAGTAGGAATTACTCCTTCATTCAAATAATTATTACTCAAATCCATCCAGATAACCTCTTCTCTGTGTGAAGGAATAGCCAAGAGGCATATAGATCTACAGGTGGTCCTTGATTTATGACTGCAATGGAGTCCTCAATTTCTATTGCTAAGCAAGGTAGTTAAGTGAGTTTTTCCCTATTTTACAACCTTTTTTGCCAGAGTTGTTTAATGAATCATGTGGTCATTAAATGAATCTGGTTTCCCCCATTGACTTTGCTTGTCAGAACCATCTGGGAAGGTTGCAAATGGTGACCATGTGATCTCCAGAGTACAACTGTAAAAAAATATGTCACTTGCCAGAGTCCAAATTTTATCACATGTTCATCGGGATGTTCAATGATAATAAATGTGAAAAATGGTCAAGTCACTTTTTTCAGTGCCATTATAACTTTGAACAGTCACTAAATGAATGATTGTAAGTCAAGGTCTACTTGTAGATCACAGGAGGTGGAGTTCATACTGCAGAGTATCTTATTCACGTCCTCAGAGTTCACAATTATTGCATCTGAAGCAGTCCTAGGCTGCATTAACAGAGAGATACAATCAAGATCACATGAAGTATTAATACCACTTTATTGTGCCTTGGTAAGCCCACACTTGGAATACTGCATCCAGTTTTAGTCAATACGATATAAAAAAGATGCTGAGTATCTAGAAAGGGTGCAGAGAAGAGCAACAAAGATGATTAGGGGACTGGAGGCTAAAATATATGAAGAATGGTTACAGAAATTGGGTATGTTTAATTTAATAAAAAGAAGGACTAGGGGTGACATGATAGCAGGGTTCCAATATTTATGGGGCTGCCACAAAGAAGAGGGAGTCAACCTATTTTTCCAAAGCACCTGAAGGCAGAACAAGAAGCAATGGAGGGAAACTAATCAAGGAGAGAGAACCAACCTAGAACTAAGGAGAAACTTTGTACTTAAAAACAAGTACTAGATGACAAAATCACCTTCAAATACAAAATGGCAAAGCAGAAGAACTGGATGAGTAGACCATATGGGGAACATTTTGTATAATATATTCAGGGGCTGAAACAGATGTCTTCTCTAAATAATTCAAGTAATAAAATAACTTACAAACCATTATATTTTCCCAGTTATATTTCTATTTATGTCATTTAGAATTCCAATAATGGTTTGCAATAAAATAAAAGCTTAGGATTTTTTTTTTACTCTGAGAGTCTTGCCATTTTTTAAAATTAAGAAATATTCATGCTTTGAATTAAGACTTTCTAATTATACTCTATTAAATGCACTGCAATTGTGAACTCTATTCTATTCCCAAGAGTTTTCATTTTACACTGGGGAAAAAGATTGTTTAGATTTATTTAGATTGTTCCAGCAACCATCAAATTTCTACTGTAGTCATAGACCAGAACTATGTGTAATCCCCCTAAAAAGTCAATGAAAATAAATTTGAAACAAGATTTATGTAAAATTGCATACATAAATGAGAAATAAGAAATGCCTAAAAGACATTTGCTACTCAACTTCCCAGACAAAATGATTTCAAACTTTGTTAACAGCGGTATTTCTAAAAATGTGTTAAATTTATTATTATTTATTTATTAATTGCATTTATATGCCGCCCCCTCTCCCGAAGGACTCGGGGCGGCTTACAATAAAAACAA
>JANHFM010004118.1:0-11003 GCA_032468115.1 Grayia smithii
ATCTATCTATCTATCTACCTACCTACCTACCTACCTACCTACCTACCTATCTATCTATCTATCTTTGGTGGGTTGCTCCCGGTTCTGTCCGGTTCTTAGAACCAGTAGTAAAACCAGTGGGAGGCTCCGCCCACCCACCCTAATGTCATCATGGGGTGATCTGTGCATATGCAGAACTTGTGTGTGTGCACAAGTGAAGCAAGCGTATATGCACGCTCCCATTGCAAACTGGTAGTAAAGGTAAGTGGAACCCACCCCTGCTATCTGTCTGTCTGTCTGTCCTTCTGCCTGCCTGCCTGCCTGCCTGCCTACCTACCTACCTACCTACCTATCTATCTATCCATTATTCTATTCATCTATCTATCATCTATCTATCATCTATCTATCTATCTACAGTATCTATCTATCTATCTATCTATCTATCTATATCTATCTATCTATCTATCTATCTATCTATCTATCTATCTATCATTATCAATTTCTTATTTCTTTCCTTTACACAATAACTTGTCATTTTCCTCCGAAAATATAAAGAAAAAAATAAACCTTTTCCCCAAGTCTTATATCAATCTATAAACAAATATTTCAAACTTCATTACTCAGACTTTTTTTTTTTCATTAAGAGTTACCTTCATCCATATATATACAATCCCAATTCGTCAGAAACAAAAGCTTCAGTCACTTGCCCTAAACCAGTCATGTTGTGATGGTAAACTTAAGCCTTGGGGTTACAAGTGCTATAAGTAACACATCCTATTTTTCGTGGCTCTCTGGTCTTTGGAAAATATAACATAAAGTGGGCAGAGGTCAGAACAAGGCATGGGAAAAAGCAGAACATAGGTATATTTTATTGAATTTAATTTAAATTTGCATTTAATCAAAATGACAGTCTATTCTGTTGCTACAATTACTCCCCAGATCATTTACTCTTTCTATCAGAGTAAATATACTAATCCATTGATACATTTGGTGCCACACCCAAGGTGTGGCTGCACTCTTAGGACTGTGAATGGTGAGTTCTTATTCTACAGTGTTGTGTTCATTACTGTCTATAGATTACCTCATGCTAAATGGCTAGTTCAGAGAAATGCTCACAAAAGGGGGAAGAAGGAAAACCTTCTCTTTCACTTTTTTTCTGCAGTATTAGAATTTAATGGTATGATTTATGAGGTCTTAAAATTTTCTGTTTTCCCTGATGTTTATCTAATGCGCTTCTTAAAGGTTGTGCTAAAAGCATTGCAGAAAAGGGGATTTTCTGGTCTCAATGTCTGACATAACTCTATTTCTGAGGTTAATAAGGTTTGGATATGGACATTGCCTGCTTCAGAGGCAATGTAGAAATTATACATACAGTATTTGTTTATCACATCCTTTCATCATATGTATTATTTTGTGAGCACTTAAAAAGGACAGAATATATGAGCAATATAAAGTAGGGAATAAAAACCAATGAAGTCTAGCACACTAAACATCAGTCACAGAAAAGAAGCTACTCACACAAAACTCATAAGGAATATTTCTTACAGCTGGGTTGGATCAGCAGCTATCCTACAGTATTTTTGAATACACCCCACATAATTATTTGCCAGTGCTAATCTTTGGGAATAAAGGTACCCATAATACTAGGCACAGAGAGAGTGCCATTAAGTATAAACGTTATTGCTAAGTGAAGGGAGAAGGCTTCTTGAGAGAGAGGAGGAAAAATGAAATGGGGAGATATGCTTGGGTGTGCAATGTAAATGGGAGATTAACTACCAGTAATTGCCTAATATCAGTGAGAAGAAACAAAAAGAGCCAGAACTAGAATTGACAGAAAGCTGAACAGATGTAAGTTGATGAGGAAAGGGCCTCGCTGAGAAAGGGGTTGTACTAGATGACCTACAAGGTCCCTTCCAGTTCTGTTATTCTGTTAAAGATGATGAAAAGGATTCAGTCACCAGGGGAAAGAAACTAAGACATTTTGAATTTCCTTCCCCCCAAGCATAGATCACACTGGAATATGCATTAGCTATGAACCAAAATGCAAGTAAAAAATGTAAGTAAAAAGTGCAAGTAGAAAAATAGGAACCACCTTTGGTGGGAAGGTAACAGCGTTCCAGGTGCCTTTGGCATTTAGTCATGCTGGCCACATGACCACAGAAATGTCTTCAGATAGCGCTGGCTCTTCGGCTTTGAAACAGAGATGAGCACCGTCCCCTAGAATCAGGAACAATTTGCACATATGTGCGAGGGGAACCTTTACCTTTAAGAACCAAAATTTTAGTAACATTTTATATTATTCAAGAAGCACAGTGGCTTTATTGCTTCAAGTGTAGACCAGTCCATAATATTGTTAAGTTATGGACTGTTTTTCCAAGCCATGGATTAAACAGAATCCCAAATTGTGAGTAAACCAAGAGATGATGAAATCATGTTCTTGTTAGGTAAATGTTTACTGAGCAGGATAATTTTCTCTGGAAATATTGTAGTTTTTATTGAAAGTTTTGACAAAAACTGTGACATTCCCTACAATGTTAAATAACTTCCACTAGAGTTTAGTGCCTAATAGATTAAGTAATTTCATAATATTCCTTACCCAACTGAGGTTTTTTTCCACATTAAATTTGGCTGGTATATGAAAATTAAGAAGGGAGCAGGAAAAAGGAGAAAGTCACAAGTCGTTATAAGTCATTACAATTCACCAGTTACAAAATAAAACATTTAAATGCAAGGAATAAGTGTTTGCTTTGCTCTGAATGAATAAAATTGGCCACAGATGCTGCTGTTAAGGAGGCTAATATCCCTGAGAGTTTTAAAAGAAATAGATCAGCATGATTTCATAGACGGCACATCTTAAACTGGTGTTACAATAAATCTAGAGATGCATCTAATAACTTCTGGGTTTTATGGTTAGAAACAGGGGTGGGCTGCTGCGGGTTCACCCAGGTTCAGGAAAACCCATAGCTAACATTTTGGCCAGTTTGGAGAACCTCCAAATCACACCCCTGGCTGGCCCTGCCCACCCCTCCCCTCCCCTCCCAGGAGTCTCCACATGGCATGTTTTGGATGTGAGGTAAATGCAGGGCCCGCACGAAGGCTTGGTGGGGGAGTGGAATGGGCCTCCTGGAAGTTCTGGAAGGTGGGAAACAGGCCTGTTTCTGGTCTCTGGAGGGCCTCCAGAGCTCGGGGGAGGCAGTTTTCACCCTCCCAGAGGCTTGAGGAAAGCCTCTGGAGCCTTGAGAAGGTGAAAATGCCCCCCCCCCATTGTGTAGGAGGCCAACTATGCCACGCCCACCATGGCCATGCCCACTCAGCAACCGGGCAGAGAACCTGTTGCTGACATTTTTGAAGCCCATCCCTGGTTAGAAATTAACTATTTTTAAAAGATTTATTTTTTTTTCTTCTTTGAAATATATGGATTTGGTAAAAAATTCAGCTCTCTTCTTGGCCATATGTAATACTTACTCAGATCTAATTAGTTACATGGCCTTGTGATATCACCTCATTTGCTGCTGACCTAGGGATGTTACATGAATGCTCTATCTGTTGCCATCCATAAGCACAATCAAGGCATTCTCATAACTTAGTTCAAAATGTGGTTGCTAACAGACTTGCTATAAAAAGTCTGAACAGCCACCATTCCTCCTAGTTAATTTCCAAGCTGAACACTTCAAAATGTGCAAGTTTAATTCCCTAAAGATTTATATTTTTTGTTTTTAGTTATGTATGCATGCATCGCATTTACAGTGCATTCAGAAAGTATTCAAACCCCTTTCACTTTTGTCAATTTTGTTATGCTGCAGCCTGATTCTACAATGGTTGGAATTCATTTTTTTTCTCATTAATCTTCACTCACTGTATATATCCTGATGTAATCATACAGAGACCCGTAGCAGCTCACAATACAAAAGGGGAAAAAAAACAATTAAAATTTATAAAATAAAACCATAATGAAAATAGATAAACTCAGAAAGATAATTTATATGAAAGTCCTTCTGCTATCCGAAGCACCTTCCAAAATTTTGGGTCCTAGTTTGGAAGTCATTTATAAAACTTCATCTTCTGAAGTAAGCCCCAAGGTATCTACCAGTAAATCTAAGAAGTCATTCTTAGTAAAGGCTCTTTTCTTTTGAATGGATCCTTGATATCGGTTATTATTTTAGCACAAAGTAAAAACTTGTATATGTTCCAAGCATTTTACTACTAGTGTGAACAGGATGATATAAATTAACATAAGAGGGCCCAAATGTCCACATCATGAACCAATTGTGTAATAATTTCTAGCAATCATGCAATATCTGTAATTAAGGTATGTGCAACTGAGCAGTGTGAATTAGCATCTTTCTGAATTAGCATCTTTCAAATGTGACACAGGTATGTGTATAACCTCTTTATTCAGGCATGAAAGGTGCATTAGAGGAAAGGTAATTTTCTGACCTCTTCTTGCAGCTTCCTGATGTTTTCCCTTGAAAATTTTTTACAAATGGTTTTCATTCCAGGTCCATCAGAGTTTCCTCCTAAATCACTTCAATGTCTCACTTGCTCTTCTGTTATTTTTTTAATGGAAATATGAAAGCCAAAGCATTGTCTAGGAACAGGCCTCTGGGATTAAACCTATCATTACTGAAGTGTGAAGCTCTAATTGTATCACTTTCTATAATGTATTTGCCAGATAAATATTATTCAATACCACCACATTCACACTCGTGGGAAATGGGAGAGGTTATAATGGAAGGAAGATTTATGCCCACTAGATGCTGGGCTGTCATGATTAAAAAAAGTTTCCACCCATTATGTGAATCCTATTGATCATTTCAGGAAGCAGAAAATGGTGCTGCTCATTGATTTTGCATGGCTATCAAATGCATTAGGCCTGATGCATTTGATGGGTAGGCTAGTTTTTCAAAGGGAGGTCAGTTAAGCTAATCTTAGTTCAGAGGAATGTACACAATGGAATAAGAAACTTTGTAATGGCAGGAGCAAATATAATGTAGTCCTCTTCTCTTTTAAGGTACATCAGCATAAGAATAAGATATGAGCCCTCCCAGGAGACACCAGTGAAGTATATTGAAGCTTTGATACTAGTTTTCATGAACAGAGCAATTACTGGATAAATTGGGGTTTAGTTTCTCCTTCAGCAACCAAGAACTTTACTGAAAGCAATTAATCTGCTGGACTTCAACTGAAAAGGTTTGTGGAGATGCCAACTGTAAGATGAGGTGACAGAGAAAAGAAAGGAAAGAAAATAGAAACAGGTGGGACAATGCCTTTATATTAGTGTAAATGAGGGATTTACCAACATTTACACTTTTATCTCCATAGACGCACTCACTTTTTTATATTCAAGGAGTTTCTGCTCAGGTTTGGAAAAGATAGAAAGGGATTTTCCTGCCAAGAAGTCTCAACCTCAAGAGGTTAGGCTGGCACCTTGTTTAATCTTCATTCCTTGTTTAGAGAATTGATTCGGGAAGAGGTTTGTTCTACAAGAAACACAATTGCTTTGTTTTAATTGCTGCATCCATATGCTGCTGTAATCTTTTCATTCTTCTCCAGAATTGTCATCTTTTATGATTCAGTCATCCTGAATGGTGTATAAGCACTTGAAGAACAAGACACAAATGTGACATTAAGAGAGCATATGGATAAATTATTCTAAATCACACTCTCACACAATATACACTTTGTAATATTATATCCATAAACTGTTTAAGAGTTTCATTTGTTTGTTTGTATGGTTCAAAATATTATGCCAAATCTTATTCCAATTTGCAGATACTAATCTGTAGGATCAAATAATGAATTAAGGGTAGGTATTTTTGCATCAGAAACAGAAAATTACAAATGGTCACCAGCATCTCTATATAAAGCTCTTCTTTCCAATTATTTCCATTAGGGATTAGCTACTCTTCCAACTGTCAGTTAATAAAGTAAGCAATTTAACTGCTCAGTGCATTCACTGAACAGAGGCCTTTGATGAACTTAATCTCTGAAATGACTTCCTACAGGATCTAATTTAGGGATTAATTGCCATCCAGCAACTACAGCTTCTAAAGACTGGAGATGGGGTGGGGGAAGCAACCCACCTTGCATCTTATGTGACTGCTGTCTTAGAGACCAAAATTGTACGGTGTCACCTCTCTGTAATATATAAAGTATCAGAAAGTCTTTACCTCTTTCCAGTACATTAAGTATCTAGGGCATATACATCTTCCTTTCTCTTCCATTTTTTAATCAGAATATTAATTAAGCCATTGTACACAATGGGGGCCTTTGTCTCCAAAGCAAAGTTGTGTGCTGAATAATCAGGCCATCTCATCCCATCGTTCCAATCCATTTACTGTGCGGCCTTTCTTCCTGTGAACAAATGAAGTTATATTGCTGCTTAATGGGGCCTTCAAAACCAAAACCTAAGGGGGGCAGAAAAACCTGATATCCCATCTTGATACATATGGAGCAGCCCACTATCTGATTTTTGATTTCTAAAGGGGAAGCTATAAGAAGACAACTCCCTGCCTAGTTACAGCAGGCAACCCTGCTTTGTGGTTATAATATGCAAGTGTTGGAATGTGAACGCTAACAACTCTAGACCAGGGATGGGTTCCACTTACCTTTACTACCAGTTCACAACAGGAGTGCGCATGCTTCTGCGCATGTACAGAAGCTTCTGAGCATGCACAGATTGCTCCATGATGATGTTGGTGTGGGTGGGCAGAGCCTCCCACCGATTTTACTATCAGTTCTAAGAACTGGACAGAACCGGGAGCAACCCACTACTGCTCTAGACACTATTGGTATACAGCTTGCCATACAGATTGTGAAATGTGGAGCTAGTGCATTTGTGTAGAAACAGAGTCCCAATGAACTCGATTCTCTGTATACCAGAGGTGGCATTCAGCACGTTCTGACTAGTTCTGGAGAACCGGTAGTGGAAATTTTGAGTAGTTTGGAGAACTGGTAAAGACCACCTATGACTGGTCCCGCCCCCATCTATTCTCTGCCTCCTGAGTCCCAGCTGATTGGGAGGAAATGGAGATTTTACAGTATCCTTCCCCTGGATTGGAGAGGGAATGGAGATTTTGCAGTATCCTTCCCTTGCCACGCCCAAAGCCACGCCCACAAATCCATACCATGCCCACAAAGCCACACCCCCAGAACCGGTAGTAAAAAAATTTGAAACCCACCACTGTGCAGTAGGGTATACAACATAGAGTAGGGAAGAATTATGACACACACACTCATAAACCAAGCTTTGTGTTCAGCATGTCATGTAAACACAGTCAATAGACACACTAGTTTGTAACAGACCTTGCTTAATCTTACAGGAATAATGCACAGGAAATTTATTTCCCTGTAGTGCTAATTGGCTTGTAAGGCAAACTCAAGCTAACAAAACAACTAACAAAGCAAATAATTTTGCAAATAAGGTTGTTGTATTTTCCAGTTTACCTACTCACTTAATCTTTGCAAACTGACGCATTTATCAATTCAAGAAAAATATGGCCAGGATTTAGTAATAGAAAAATTATGTCATATATAAGGAGGTTTGACACGTTGAAAAAAATCACTTGAATGGAAGAGAAATCACTTTGAAAGCTAAAATGAAATGCATTTATCCTACTCTCAGTCTGTAATTGTGTAGCTTTACTGAGAAATCTAACATTTAATAGGGTCATAAATTAGCAATAACTTTGATGTGTTTTAAAAAATGTCCCATTTAATCAGAAGACTGCTAAGTGCCTTTTAGAAATGATGATTTTCAGCTGCAAGGGTAAAAAATGTGTGGCAGATGATAATACTTTGATTCCCTTCAGATCCATTTAACATGCCCAGTGGCTGAGGATGATGGGGACGTGTAACATTTAAAGGACAGATTTTTGCTGTCTGGTGTCCACAATTTCTTTTAAGCTTAAAATTAAGCCAAAATTGCTTTTGCTTAAAAGTAAAACAAGATTTTAGTCAGTTGTTGTTTTGGAATACCTGCCTTAGGGAAAACTGGTACATGCAGTTGGAAGTCAAAATTTGCACAAATTATCCTAATCCAAGAAACCTATGATATTTTACTCCTGGTGAAGTGGAGCTCTCTGGAATGAAACTAAACTGACAGCTAGTTTCCATTCAGGAAAATGGTATGTGAAATAAAGCACATGCAATAATTAAATATCTGTTTCAAGTTTTGGGAACAGCAAAATTTTCAGTACACAATTAAGCATTCTTCCAAGAGACAACTACAGTATTTTGGTCATCACACTATAAAAAAGATTTTGAGACTTTAGAAAAAGTGCAGAGAAGAGCAACCAAGATGATTAGGGGACTGGAGGCTAAAACATACGATGAATGGATGCAAGTACTTGGCATGGCTAGTCCAGTGAAGAGAAGGATCAGGGGAGACATGATAGCAGTGTTCCAGTATTTGAGGTGCTGCTACAGAGAGGAGGGGGTCAAGCTATTTTCCAAGGCACCTGAAGGCCAGACAAGGAATAATGGATGGAAACTGATCAAGGAGAGATTCAACCTAGAAATAAGGAGACATTTTCTGACCGTGAGGGCAATCAACCAATGGAACAGAAGTTGCCTTCAGAAGTTGTGGAAGCTTCATCACCAGAAGCTTTTAAGAAAAGACTGGATCTGTCAGGGTCTGTAGGGTCTGTTTGGGTGAGGGGTTGAACTAGATGATCTACAAGTTCCCTTCCAACTCTGTTAATCTGTATTAACAATGAAGTGGATTACGAGGAAGGAGGAGGAGGTCCATTCCAGAGGAGCAAGAGGCAAGTCAGCCCAGATATTATGCATGAGAGAAAGAGGGTGAAGAAAGCCCCTCCCTAATAGTTCCCAGAGTATATTGTAGATGCGGATAAGAATCCTCAGTCTGATAAATTTTTGTCTGTTGGTGGGAAGTAATAAAGAACTCCATTTTGAAGAATTACCATCCATCATTCTTGGATTTGGGCCTGACATTCATGGGTTAATAAACTACCAGTGAATAGATAAGGGAAGCAAGTAATTTTGACTTTTAGATTGAAATATTTTTTTTGTGTGTGAACGAATTCTTAACACATTTATGTTCTTTGAACCTTCAGCAAAAACATATATTCAGAAATATACTGATGGCAGCCTTGTGATGTATTCCAGAAAAGAAGCGCATCTGTATGAACTCATTCTACTTTATTGTAAGCTTACATTTCCAAAATCTTGCAAGTAGGAAAGTACAGTGGATGTACAACTGCAATTCAGCCCAAAATTTATCTGGCTAGGAGAGAGATTTGTTAAGTGAGCATGCCCCATTTACAATCTTTCTGGCCACATTTGTTAAGTGAATCACCACAATTAATCACACAGTTGTTAAGTGAATCTGGCTTTCCCATTGACTTTGCTTGTCAGAAGGTCTCAAAAGGGGATCATATGACCCTGGGACACTGTAACCGTCATAAATATGAACTAGTCGCCAAGCATCTGAATTTTGATCATATGACCATGGGGATACTGCAATGGACGTAAGTGTGAAAAATGGTCATAAGTCACTTTTTTCATTGCTGTTGTAACTTTGAACAGTCACTAAATGAACTAGCACAGAGTCAGCCTATTGCCCCCAACAATAGAAAGCTGAGTCAACCTTGAGCCAGTGAGATTCAATCTGCTGAACTGCAGCTAGCAGTCAGTTGAAGTAGCCTGCAGTACTGCACTCTAACCACTGCGCCACCTCATCTCTTTTATGGGCATGAGCTAACCAAAATATAAAAACTAACTGGTAGAATTAGCTTTTTGGTGATGGAATGGAAAGAATTATATAAATTGGAAACAAATGAAGTTTAATGGTCCTTGTACAAGTAACGAATTTCACACTACAGAGTAAGAAACCTGATCAAGAAGTATGATCAATGTATTAAGTGCATTTACTATATTTTTAGGACTGATATATGGTAAGTAGAGAACAATAGAAATAGCACTTAGATTAATATACCACTTCACAGTGCTCTACAGCCCACTCTAAGCAGTTTACAGAGTCAGCATATTGCCCCCAAACAATTTGGGTCCTCATTTTACAGACCTTGGAAGAATGGAAAGATGAGTCAACCTTGAGCCAGTGAGACTTGAACTGCCAAACTGCTGGCAGTTGACAGTCAGCAGAATTAGCCTGCAATACTTAGTCTAACCACTGCGCCACAACAATGGATGGATGGATGGATGGATGGACGGATGGACAGACAGACAGACAGACAGACAGACAGACAGACAGACAGACAGATAATGATGAATAGCCAACACTCTTAAAATTAAAGAGGTCAGACTAAAGTGTTTATTTGAAATTTTCATTTCAGCCATGATGCATTTGTCTTCATGGGTGTCCATAGTATACAGAAACAAAGCAATTAAATTTACTGAGTGATGACATCATTGTACAAATGATGACATCATTGTACAAATTTACAGTATATAATTTGCAGGATAATGTCACCACATGTTTAACATCACTGTATCTCTTAAAAGATGTTTAGGTTTATCCTCTCTTGAAAGTATTCTGAGAATGTAATAGCAACTCTTTGTTTATAGTTGGCAGTCTGCAAGACTAAAGATTCTTACGTTTACAGTGCTGCAGGTGAACAGCATCTTAAAAATTGCTTTCTTTAGTTCTGCCTTCCCGGATAAAATGCATGAAATGTTCAATTACAGGAATACCTTTGTGAATAATTTCCCTACTTATTTCTGCTAAATCTTCCCAGTTGGTTATCAGAAGGAGTGCTGTTCTCATTATTAAAGTATCTTTTTTATTTATTTATTAAATTTGTATGCAGCCCATCTCATTACTAAGTGATTCTGGGTGGATTACATTTTCATAAAAGCAGTATAAATAAAGAAACCATAACACGTTAGGTTTTAAAATGGTAACAGCATTAAAAATACATTAGAAAAGGAATAGATAGATAAACCACCTTAAAAATGCCTCACAACCCACCCACCTTCCTTCCTTCCTTCCTTCCTTCCTTCCTTCCTTCCTTCCTTCCTTCCTTCCTTCCTTCCTTCCTTCC
>JANHFM010004118.1:35311-50549 GCA_032468115.1 Grayia smithii
AGACTGGACTGCCATCTGTCAGAAATGGTGTAGGGTCTCCTGCTTGGGTGGGGAGTTGGACTAGATGACCTACAAGGTCCCTTCCAACTCTGTAATCTGTAATCCATTGTGCAGCACGGTTATTTGCCAAACAGATAATTGTGTATAGTGTGTGGTGCGCGATGATTATTTGTTGACATTTTTTATACTTATTATTATATGGATTCTGGGGTTTGAATATGCTAAAACAGCTCACTGTACATGTGCATCAACCGCAGGTATTTTTGTTCCACAATGAACTTTAGAATAGGAACAAGAAATAGCCCTTGCTAAATAATAGCAAGGCATGACTTTACATGTTACAGAAGAAGTTGCCCAAACTGCTGCAGTACATCCTTGCCTCCTAACATATTACTCTTAACTATCAGCTGTGCTTAGCAAATATTTTCTATACCGTTCCCTTCCTTCTTTATCAATATTTTTTAAATTGCTCTTCAGCAGTCTCTGCACTAAATAAATCCCGTATTTGTTTTTGACATCTATTGTCAGCATTTATTGTATATTATATTGACTGATACAGTGTCTCCACTGAATTGATCTATTGGGATCCCTAAACCAAACAGGACTCAGTGGAATATTAAAGAGGGTGTAACACATACAAAACCAGTACATTTGGAACAACAACATCTGTATAGATCCTGGCCTAAAATGTGGCATACCTTACTTCCTTCAGCTGAGAGCAAGAGAGAAGCAATTAGAAAATTCAACTATTCAATATAATGAGTACTTGACAGATTTTTTTTATGTTGTTGCTGCATTTATCCTGTCTCTAGCTATACATAATAGATTTGTTGACTTATCTATTTACAATATTTGTCAACTATCCCAATCAATTGAGATTCTGGGAAGTATACAAAAAGGAACAATAGAATCAATGATAAAAATCATAAACCTACCGTCATTAGTATACCTTGCTATAATGATAGTCTATAATCAGTCTGAGTGAAATGTTATTGAATAACTTGTGAAAAACAAGGTAAAATGGAGATAAATGTAGCCTCAGGAAAGCATGCAGAATACAATGGGAAAAGGCTGTTGTCTTGTCTATGCCTCATGTACCTAACAGCATGGGGCAATTCTCAAGAAGATCACTCTTGATTTTTGGATTGAACTAGTAGAATTTATTCTTGCCAGTTGGTGCCTGATGCATCCCAGTGCTTTATCATATAGGAAACTGGAGTGTGAATCAGACCATGATTACAATGCCAAATTTGATTGTCCTCATAGCAATCTTTTCCCCTTGCAAGATTTATTGTTTATACTTCTGCAAACTTTAAGCATCTCTTGGAGAGTAGGTAGAGAAGATTGCATTTAAGTATGTAATTGAGATTATTGTGGGAAGATCAAGAGACATTTCTTCATGGAAGAGTTACATCAGTTCCTCATCTTCTCTCTTAAGTATTTTAAAAGAATACGAATCAGAATGCAAATATTTAATTAATTTGTTACCATTTTATTGCTTTTGCTGTATTACTGTTGTATGGTTTTACTTTTCATATTTCATCAAGTATGTCTTTGTTGTAACATGATTATCTTTGACAGATTCCTCCAATCAGGACTTGGAGATAAATTAAGAACATGTGACAATTGATTGTTTGCTTGACTTCTAGGACAGACTTGACAGAAGTCTCACAAACACAGTTTACCTAGCCAAGAATCTCTATTAAATCTCTGTTAAAAAGCAAGCTTACCTAGAGAAGAATCTCTATGAAAGACAAGAATTAATCAATACAAAAAATTATTCAGGAAAAGAAGGAAGACAATACTCCATTGAAGGTCATCTAACCAAGCTAACATTTATTATTTATTTATTCAATGTGCACAGTTTCCCATCTGAAACAACTGATTCTGGGTAGTGAGTAATCATAAAATCAATTAAAATAAATTACGATCACAAGACAAAAAGAAAAAATAAATCCATATAGCAGTCAATAGTTATTATAATCCATAGACATTAGCGCTATCAGGAAACAGGGTCCTTCAGACACTTGGGACCCCAGACCCAGGCCGATAAAGAGGTCTACCAAAAAGCCTGTAAGATTAGGACCATCTTAATCTCTGAAGGGAGAATGTTACAGAAAGCTACAGTATAGAAGGTATAGCTGCTGGTCTTTGCCAGCCAACATTCACTTGCTGATGTGATCCAGAACATGCCCATCCTGCCAGATGAGATTGGATTAGTACAAACACCTGAGAGAAGGCAATCCCATAGATAACCCAATCTCAGGTCATGAAGGGCTTTAAAATGATAACCAGAACCTTACATTGCATCTAGCATTCAATGTAGTTGGAGCTGCCCCATGTAGAACACATTAATCTAGATGGAATATCATGAGGGCATGAGTGACAGTGAATAGTGTCTTCCTGTGCAGGAATGCACAATTAGCCACAGCTAACCACCTGATTTTCTAGCAGGAGCTATGACTCCAAGAGGCCCTCCAGATCATGCACTGCATGCATCTGAGGTAATCCACCCTATCCAGAACCAAAGAGAGAAAAACCTTGACATTGGAAGACCCAAGTACCTAAAGCAACTTGTTCTTGCTTAGATTAAGCCAAAGCCCATTGTGCCCCATCCAGGCCTGTAAATTCTCCAGGCACTGCTCAGAGAAGCTGGGATGGAGATATAAAGCTGGTGATACCCAAACTGTATCACCTCACCCTGGAGCCTCATGTAGATGTTAAATATCTCTTATTTAACTATGTAGAAGCTATATAAACAAAATGCAAGGTTCCTGCTCTTGCTGAACATTGATTTTACCAGTTGAGGAAGGATCTCCCTTCTGACACCACAAATTTTGCAGGATATGGGTCAGAGAAAGGGATATGAAAAGCAATTGAAGGAAGGTTATAAAGCAAGAAATATTCTGGTTTCCATGATAAAACGGCACCCTGTTTATATTGTGAGCTTGGAATGTAAAATATTTCATAGTTAAAATAAGGAAAAAGGTGACCACTTTAATTGGCCTTTTCTTTGGTTGTGAGGTATCACTAGTACTGAGTTTCCAATTCTGGTGGACTGTCCAAATTCACAAAATAGTGAACACATTTAAGGAGATGATACTAATGTTGAAAGCTTCCTTGAAAGTTAAAATCTTTTGGTTGGAAAACAATGGTTTCTTTCATAAGGCATGTTAGGATAATAAGCTGCAATCATGAAGGCATTGAAGCAATGGTGAAATCTGAACCGGTTTGCTACTGGTTCGCTGGCCATGCATGCACGCTGCATGCCAATCATCCTGCATGCGCATGCAGGTGTGGTGCACGCCAAATGTGTGTTGCGTGTACATGCACATTTAACATAAAATGCACAGTGTGTGCATGCGCATGTGCAGTACACACCAAACACATGGAAAAAGGAGGCTTCAGAAGGTAAGTATAACAGCAGAGGGGGAGGAAGCTGCGCCGCACTGTTTAGATTCACTAGAAAGCAGGATTTCCTCCTTTCTAGTGATTTTAAATCACGCGGCACAGCTGATCGTCAGAAATACTGGTTTGGGGGAACCGGTAGGGTTTTTTTACTACTGGTTTGCCTGAAACGGTAGTTTTTATCAGTACTGGTACTCCCAAACTGGTGCAAACCAGTAGGATTTCACCACTGCATTGAAGACCTGCTCAAACCACATCATTAGGAAGTATTGGATCACCAGAATAGATGAGTAAATCATATAGGTACACTACAGAGAACTTGCCCAGAAAATCATGAACAATATGAGCCATAAATCATTTAACTAATGAGAGGCTGTTTGACAATCCAAAGAGCAATGCCTTATATTTATTAAATTGTTAAATATAGTTCTGATCAATGTTTAGCAAAATAAAACACAGAAACAATTACTAAATAAAGCAGAAGCAATAAACCAGTCATTTAAAGATGTGCAATTGTGAGTTGAAAAAGAAAGAAGGTCCCACTACAAGTCTAGAATATTTTATGCCTTCTTATGGAAATCACTAATGATTAAATAATAATAATAATACAACTCTATTACAGTAGGGTAGGGTAGGGTTCCAATCTGACAGTAAGAAACAAAACTTCCCTTCATCATAAGAGATTTATTGTTCTATTTTTGGAGAAGGCAAAAATATATCCTCATGCAAGTTATAAAAGAGGAAGCAAGAAAAATTACATGCATTGGGGTTTTAGGTCCACACTAATCATAACAGCAGCACTTCTCAGTATATTAGATTCTACTGTATTCTACTGTACTTCCTACCTAGTATAGCAGAAGGAAAAACATTGAAACAAGGCAAAGAAGAATCTCTACAGCATCCATGGCAAGCAAGACTGATAAAATATATGTGCATGTACGGTGCTCCGATAGGACTTCTCTTGGGTTTGAAGTTTATAGCAGGCAATTCTGAACCTAGTAGAATTTGTCAAGGATACTGAAATATCTACTTTCACTTGATTCTCCCTCCCACTAGTATTTTCTATAGTAACAAAGACAGTTAAATATATCCATGCCCCTGTTGCATTCAAATCATATTTTGAACCATTTTAAGGTTCTATTTGATTTTTCTTTTTTTTAAAAAAAAAATCCCTTCTGTGTTCATTTTAAAAGATCAGAAATGACATTTGCTTGTAGCGTTTTGTTAAAAGATCAGAAATGGCAGACATTTGCTAATGATATTTTGTGAGAATCTAGGCTATAGGATAGAGGAATAAGATTGATTGTGGCATTGCCAAACTGATGGAGCAGGATCTGTCCCTCCTCATCTAGCTCTAAAAATTGTGTTTTAACAGAGTTCACACATTTGCTGAGTGGTGATTTGAGATTTTACAAACTCTGAGTCTTGTATGGAGGGGGAGGAATTTAAATCAAATGCTCTTTCAATCACTTACCTTATATAAAACCCATGTGAGTGAGTGTGTGTGTGTGTATATGTGGATACATACATGCCTACTATATGCATGCATACATACACATACACATAAACAGAAATAAATATAAATATATGCAAGAATATTTTAAAATAAAATAATACAAAATAAATGTTATTTTAATAGAAAATAACATTTTAATAGAAAATAACCCTTTTATGTGACTTATTTAGAATTCCAAATATTTATATAAATATAATAAATCATATAAACTATTGGTGGTTCTCTGACCAACACCTATTGAGTGTGATATACTTTTAAAGAAACAGCTATTTTGATTGTATTTGTTGGTAAGATAATAGGCAGGTATCATAAATGTGTCATGCTGACTTATGCATTTGTCAGAGAAGGGGTTATGTGCTCTAAGTAAAAATCACTGTAGTAGTCATAACAGAGTGGAATATGCACTCCTATTTCAATTACTTTGAAGTCACATAGATATATGATTCCTTTATCCTCTTTGGCAGACTGCTGAATGGAATGCACAGAAATTTACTAATGACGTCATCCAATGATATTTTGCCATATTGAGTATGATTTAAGTACCTCACCGGCCTTTTGCTATAAATCTGTGTTCTTAAACAGACTGAGCCTGTTATCCTGATCTGATTAGATTGATGTTCTCTGTCAAGTATTTTCAGTCTAAGCACCAGTTTTGCACAAAGACAAGTCATTCCATGTATAGCAACTAAAGAAAAAGTGTCCTGCTGCACTTTCTTTGGCATGGGCTTCCAAATTTGTGGAATCTATATTCCAAAATCAAGGATAATAAATGCTTTTCATACAAATACAATTTTAACCAAAGATTAAAATATCCTTACCCATTAACTTGACTTTGATGATTTACTTTTGAGGTAAAGAGTGTAATTTGAAAGCAAAATATTAACAACATCGATTGAACTGATTCCAGATAGGTTAGTCTTCTATATAGAGCAAATTCCACCTTCGCTCCTTCCGCTGTGACCTGAAAACATGGCTTTTTTCTCAATCAGGCTATGGTTGACCAATTTTTATATTTTCAAAATTATATTTAAAATGGATTTTAACTTTTATCACTATTTCCCCTTTTAAACTGTAAACTTTTAATGTTAAGTGTTATATTTGTACATGTCTTCTGTTTGGTCCGTATGTATTCTACATCTTTAATATGTTTTTTATATTTATGTTTTTATTGTGAGCCACCCTGAGTCCTTTGGGAGAAGGGTGGCATAGAAATTGAAATTAAATAAATAAATAAATAAATAAATAAAAATTCTTCTCTGTATAACAATCAGGCACAAGATTTTATTAAGAGATCATGAATTGTGTATATGAATTGGGCACCTAAATAATAAAAGAAAACAAGGAGAAGCTTCAAACTGTTTGAATATTCTGTCCCACTGGAAATAAAATAGCACCTCCTTTACCTTTATGTCTTTCTAAAGATGTACAATAGTATCATGGTACTCATTGTTAATTGATTTCAGGAGGCACAGTGAGTACCAAACTTTTTTTTCCCCAAGAGGAATAATGTAGTGAGTCACAAGGCAGCCAACACCGATAAGGTTCTAGCTTGTGCATTGAGAACCAAACAATGATTACGGGGAGAAAATGTTCTCATCAAAGTGTATTGACTGTCAAATTTGATGAGTTTCAAAGCAGTTGAGTACAAGATACCTCTGTAAGGAATAACTTCAATTCTGCCGTAAGAACTATTCCCTCAGTATTCACAGCCTTCAGCAATAATGGTGTTTATCCATATTGAATAGCTTTCAAACTGAAAATTCCATTAGTTTTTCTTGCATCATATAAATGTCATACAGAGCAAATCTGTATGGTATCATTATCCTTCTGAAAGTGAATATAATTTTTAGGCCACTCTTAATCCTTCTGTTTGACTCATTTAGAAGGATAGTAATGGGAGATCAGTCACTTTTTAAATAAATTAAATACATGAAAACTTGTTGCTGCTTTTTCAGTAAAAATGAGAAGGGGTTTGATGGCTCAGCAGTTAAACACACTGAACTTGTTAGATGGAAACCTGATAGCCCGTGTTCAAGACCCAAGTGCCGCACAATGGAGTGAGCTCCCATTCTTTGCCCCAGCTCCTGCCAACCTAGTAGTTTAAAAGCATGCAAATATGAGTAGATTAATAGGTACCACTTTGATGGGAAGGTAACAGCATTCCATGCACCTCAGAATAGAGTCATGCTAGCCACATGATCATAGAAGTGACAATGCTGGCTCCCTCAGCTAAGAAATGGAGATGGGCAACACCCACTAGAGTTGGACATGACTGGACAGGGGAAACCTTTACCTTTAAAACATGGCAATTGTCAGAGTATGTGAAGAAAATTTCATTCTAAATAGAATCACAAGTCATCCTTTTTGTGACCTGACAGTCTAAGTACAGTTTTAACACTGGCACATATAATTCAGCAGAAGCGGTATTCACCTAACTGACTGATCCTAGCAGAACCAATTTATTTTCTCCTCATTGTCTCAGCCTGCCTGTCACAAACAGCTAATTAAAAGTGCTGTAATCAGATATAATCTGTTTTCCAATTGGTTAGGATACCAAGCCATCTAATAGAAGTAATTGATTAGTAATCTGTGAAACTTAATACATGTAGATTTGCATTGTTCTTTTTGGACTATCCCTGTCAAACAAATGTGTCTGCTGTTGCACTGAATTACCTGCTGCTTTTAAGTTTTCCTTTATTCTGAACTGAGCAGGAAACAAATATAGTAACGATATAAGTATGTAACCTTAATAAGGACAAAGTACTTTTATTAAACATGAGACACATATTTTTGCTTTCTCCTGTCTCACATCCATTTTTCTCTGTCTGCTATTTTCTAAGCAGATTCTTCCATTAAGGAAAAGTTATTAGAAGAAGAAAGTTGGGAAAAATTCTATATTAAAGAGATAAATGGCAGTTCCCAGGACCTCCAAAGTTCCTAAATTCTTCTTTGGGGAAAAAAATGGGGGAGGAAAACTCAAGTTTGTTTACTTGAGTGTGAGACATCATTATTGCAGTCCCAATGGAGATCAATCCCACAAAAGGTTGGAGCTCTCGTAGTCACTAGTCATATTTCAGAGACTAATTTTGGCAATGTTTATTACTCTGGGCCTCACCTTTTGAAGTGGCAGAAAAGTGGATTTCAAATAATATCAGAGGTATCCAAATCTGTTCCAACTCAGAGGCATATATAGCCTCTGATTACATGTGTTTCTGCAGCACATTTATGAAGAAATTGTGCCAAGATTTAAAATACAAATGTCTTTTGTTAAAATCCTTATACATCAATCACTTTATAAAAAAAGATGTTGGGACTTTGGAAAAAGTGCAGAGAAAAGCAACTAGGATGATTAAAGGCCTGGAGACTAAAACATATGAAGAATGGTTGCAGGAACTGGGTATGGCTAGTCTAAAGAAAAGAAGGATTTGACTTGATAGCAGTGTTCCAGTATTTGAGGAGCTGCCACAAACAAAAGGGGGTCAGCTTATTTTTCAAAGCACCAGAAGGCAAGACAAGAAACAATAGACAGAAACTAATCAAGGAAAGAAGCAACCCAAAAGTGAGAACAATTAACTGGTGGAACTGCTTGCCTTCAGAAGTTGTCGGTGCTTCATCATTGGAAGTTTTTATGAAGAGACTAGACACCCACTTGTCTCAAATTGTATAGGTTCTCCTGCTTGAGCAGGGGGTTGGACTAGAAGACCTCCAAGGTCTTTTTTCCAGCTGTATTCTGATTGAAATCAACCATTCAACCCATGTGTGGCTAAATCTACAAGTAGTCTTAATTATACCAAGCATCACAGGAACCCTACATCATGTTTCACTTGCCTTTTGTTTGCATCCTGGAATATAAACATCTGCCTTTCTTGATCCATTTTCTGAGTGTTGATCTGTGGCCTACATGCTGTTGTTAGACAGACTTGATACCATCATGTGCCTCTATTTCTTGGATACTCAGTAGTAGATTTTAGACCTAACCTGGATTACAGCTCTGATTTCTGGCATTATTGGGCCCTTGATATATGGGTTATATTGTTTGGAGCAGAGAAATCAATGGGCTATCAGATAATATAAGGGATTGAGGGCCCTAACATATATGACAGAAAGTTTTTGCTGGTTTCATGCAGATTTCTGAGATAGCTAAAATGGTAGCCTGCACTCAATGGAACATTACCTTCATTTTCACCAGAAGCATGTGGGTTATATCCATAGTTTCACTGACTGAACCTATAGAGTTAAGTTTGTTTAAGTGCTTGGCTGCACTTCTTAAATCAATGTGAATTCTGTGAAAAGATGAATAGACAGCTTCCGAACAATACAGTTGAATTCATTATATCCAAGAGAAAAAAAATGCATTTCAAAAACAATCAACCCTCTTGGCTGTCATTTTTACTTAGGCAAAGTCCACTGAGAGAGCAAAAGAAAGATTCAAGTTAATTGTTATCTCTTTGGAAACTGTATAGATGCTTATTTTCATTAGTACATTTCTGGGAAATGCTGCTCCAGATATCACACAGAATTAATGGAAAAATGTTACTTACAAACTCTCTTCAGAGTTCTTTCAATGATGTTTAAAATGTTTCTATCCTACAAAGAGGCAAGATCGATCAAATTCTTTGTGGTATGCTATAGTACACTACATGTCAGTTTCCAAATCCTTCCCTTCCCTTTCCTTCCATTCCCTTCCCTCCCCTTCCCATCCTCAACCCTATTTAGGCTCACATCTTCAAATCTGGGATCCTGCTGTTCCAAGAAACCTATAAGATGTCAATTCTCATTTATGATTAGGATGGTATAAGGGAAGAAGTCAGAAAACTTGGGCAAGGTATGCTTTTCAGCTTCTCTTTTGCCTTCACCCCTGACAAATTTTGGATTCAATCGAATACCTTATTTTGTAGAAATCTCCTTATGGTGCAGAAATAATGGATTAGGCCAACATAAACAACTTACTATAAATGTTTACTTCTTCCAATGCCAATATAATTACCTGGGGAAGTTGTACTCTTGGTCCCAGAATGGGTGGATCTGTTCATAGGTGATGGTCAGGAATAGACATTTGTGGTAGCAGCATTCTACTTATGGACCTATTACTCAAAGGGAAGTATGGCTTTCTTTTTACACTGTATAAAACAAAACAAAACAAAAACTGTAGGGCATTCCCTCATATAGAAGTTTGCAAGGTTATAAATCAGTTCTACTAAGTAGAGCAGACCAGGAAATTAACTCCACAGGAAGATTAAAATGTTTGTTGAGATTGATCATAATACAATTTTGCAAGCCTATTTCTGCTGTAACTCCTCCTATTTCTTATGCACAGTGAATTAGGGAGGTGACTGCCTGAGTTCTGAATGTTATCTCTTTGTTCTTGACTTTTAAAAAGAAAATGTTTCATCCCCTCTGTCTAATTAATGGTTCTCGCATATTTCCATCAAGGTCAACTTATTCTCTATAATAATTGTTTCAAGATCAGGCTGACTTTGATATTGCTATTTTAAAATGAACTTTGAAACTTTGTTTCTTTTTTATTTTCTTTCATTTCAGGACAGGTGATCATCTTTTTAAAAATTCTTCTCATTAATTGCTTCTGTTGAGGTTTTTTTTATTATTCAACTCTGAACTTTTTTTTTGGTAAAACAATAGTATCACTATTATTGTGAGGTTTTTTTCTCATATGGACAACTTTCTTCATCCATATCATAGTCATATACCAGCATAGGATAACATTTTTATTCTGTTCATTCTGTAGGTCTCCATGTGTCCTGAAATCTGCCTAATGATTTGCACAGGAGAGGAACAACTTAAAGGTGCTGTGTGGGTATGCCCAAAGAAAGGCAAATTCTGATAGAATACTACCATGTTTCCCCAAAAATAAGACCCTGTCTTATATTTCTTTGAACCCCTAAATAAGCATTTGACATTATTTTCGGGGAGGTCTTATTATTTTGGAGTGCATGGAGCAAGACGGGGCTCCTCTTGCTGTCATACCTGATTTCGAGCTCTGTCTCCCTAACCCTAACCAGAGGAAATGGAGGGGATCAGCTGTGAATGCGGTTAAATATTTTTGGAGAGGGCTTATTTTCAGGGGAGGGCTTATTTTAGGGGAGGGCTTATTTTCAGGGGAGAGCTTACATGATAGTTCTCACAATTAAACCAGTCTACTCTTATGGTACTTCCCATTATGGACCAAAGCCTATTAAACTAGCAGTTGGGAAGTGGCCAGATTCAGTGGCACCAACTGACTAATTGCACCATCCTTAAATGGAAAGGAAGATACTTCATCACAATCTTCAAGCAAACTGAACCTTGAAGTAGATTCCTTTACTCTGAGATATGTTGGGGTGTGGGAGATCCAGTTCTGTTTCTTCTATTTCGGACTAGCCTCCAGAAGTGAGCATCCAAGATCATAGTATTTCAACTAAATCTATCACCATATCCTAAAATATGACTAAGATTGGCTGCAGAAATATTTTTTCTCATCCCTTTGAAGAGCTGCAGTTTAAAGATCTTTAAATAGGAGTCATGTCATGTTTGCATTTTCAGAGATCTTATTTCTCTTGTGAAAGGTTTTGCTTACTTGTGTTCTGTAATTTATTATTATTATGCACAGTAATTTTAATAATTCTCCTTAGCTGCACATTCTTATGAAATTTTTATCAGTTTTTAAAACTAAGCTGAAACCTAGTTGTTGTCATCCACCAGCAGCCTGCGGAACTGGCAGCAGAGTCGGACACTGAGGAGGCTGAGGAGGAACATGGGCCAGTCCTAGAGGCTGACGAAGGCCTGGATGAGGGCTCTGCGTCGGAGGCAGAGATGGGGCCAGGGCCATCTGGGAGTGATGTGCAGACTCTGGAGCCTCCATAGTTGAACAGCAGAGAGGCAGAAGAACAGGAGGAGCCTGTTCCTAGTGCACACATGCGAAGAGCTGCCAGAAGGCAAGAGCAGCTAAAGCAAAAAGGATGACTCGGGAGTAAGGCCAAGAGATGATTGACCCTTCCCATAAGACTTTAAAGAGTAGCAATGACTCTTGGCCTCTTGTAGGAAAACAACATTGCTACATGTGTTTCTTGTCTTGCTACATTTGTTTCTTGTCAGCACCTCTTCCTTCTGAACTTTTGCCAAGAAAAGCCTTTGGCAGGGTGTCAAAGTATATGAAGGTTGGTGATAAGGCCAAAGGATTGTTTATGAAGAATTTGTTTTCAATTTAATTTGGACTAAGCTGAGAATGACGTTAATTCTCAGCTGTTCTAATAAAATACATTTGTTTAGGACTGATTTTGTCTGGTAATAACTACTTGGGTCTAGGTCACAACACTAGTTCACTTCTCAGATTTGTTCAAAAAGTTAGTTCAAGTAGTGGGACTAAAGTAGCAGGATTAAACTTCTACTCTTTTAAGAATCTGCTGCCTCCATCAATTGAGCCTGCTGTTTGTAGCCAAGATGCAATCTACTACAGAAGTTCTTATTTCAGGTGAAATGTTACAACACACAGCAACTGGAGATAAGAAGCAGTTTTCTGGTTGCCTGGGCAACACTGAGCCATTTCTTTATGTTAAGTTGGATAAAACACCCTCCTTTAATGTCCTGCATAATATATTGGAGAGCACAAGACCCAGCATAATTACATAATACTAACTAGCATAATTTTCAGGAAAGCCAGCTGAGGCCACAATATTATGTCTTCTTGTGTTAAAATATCTTTATCTTTTTATATGGAGAAAAAAAAATGCCCTATGATTATCATATTTGTAAGCAATCAAAAAGAAACAGTTCATATCTTGGTAAATTGGTACCCCAAAATACTGAAATGGCTTTTACATATTTTACATATTTATTTTATGTATTTTATTTATTCAACTTAAAATTGTTATCCTATGCAATACACATTTAAGATGACCAACAAATAAAAAATGACAACAATGCATGTTTCTAATACAGAATATACCACATGTGGTATATTTATTTCTGCTAAATATAATGATTCAAAGTATACTCTAAAATACATGTTAGATATAAGGTTTCTTGCAAAAGTTGTTTTGGATCATCCATCTACTGGCTAGACAAAAATATGGGTATTTTTTCTTCCAGATTTTTTCTAGATTTATTTATTTATTCAATTCCAAAACATTTTATGTACCCTTTACACATTACATAATTCAGAAAGAAATATTTCTTACTAGATTCCAATAGTTTTGTATACTTTCATGTTTTTCAGAATGAAGCATACACATCTGAGAACAACAGAAAGAAAATGAAAGAAGATATTATTTAAGGTTCATATGCACTTAAGTCAAAATTGACTAAAAATAAAAATGAATTGAGCTGATTGACTGATTGGCCCAAAGACACCCAGCCAGCTTTTATGCCTAAAGCAGAATACTGTAATATTCAAAGGGTATTTGCTTTCAAGCCAAAAATGGCTATCCAAAACCCCATTTTTTGCAATTCCACAAGAACTTTCCACAGAAATGAAATACTGAATTGTTACATTTTCTATGGAATTCATTTATTCATTCAGTGTATATAGTTGTCCATCTGTAGCAATGATTCTGGGTGGCGAACAGTGGTTAAAAATAAAAACAGACAGATAAAGAAAAATTTAAACACACAGCAGCCAGAAAGAAAAGAAAAGAAAAGAAAGAAAGAAAGAAAGAAAGAAAGAAAGAAAGAAAGAAAGAAAGAAAGAAAATACAACAATCATCCTCACTGACAGAAGACAGATCCCTTCATAGGCTCTGGGTTCCAGCCTGAATACAATTTTCTATGCCTATTTTTTCTATCCACCAAACTTTTATAAATAATAATCCAACCAATTTTGGCCATACTCATTCCAGTGGTGATTTCTTATCCTCTGTGTTTCCTTGGAGAGCGGAACAAATTAATAATTCAAAATAAATATTGAATTAAATATTTAAATATTTAAACCCTGTTTTGCATGGATGAATAATTTGTCCATTCTTGCTGTAAACCAAGAAATCATCTTGCTCATCCATAGAGACCCAGCCAAAAGTAAAAAAAAAAGAAAAAAGAAAGGATTTCCTGATTATATGGGGATTTCATTGTAGTAAAGTTAAAGCTGACCAGCCAGAGCAAAGAAAAACTCAAAAAAGTAATGCAAGATCAGAGGTGGAGAGACCTGATCCATAGAATTGCCAAGAGTAGGAAACGATTGAATGGGAGTAGGAAAGAGTAGGAAAGTAGGAAAGAGTAGGAAACATCATCATCATCATCATTATCATCATCATGTGGCTCAGTGGCTAAGACACTGAGCTTGTCAATCAGAAAGGTCGGCAGTTTGGTGGTTTGAATCCCTAGTACAGGTCTCCTGCGTGAGCAGGGGGTTGGACTAGATGACCTCCAAGGTCCCTTCCAACTCTGTTACTGTTATTATTATTAACATCAATTGATTGTAGTGCACTGACATGATGACCATCCAGAGCAGTTTTATCCCATTCACCTGTCTGCAGTACAGTGAAGACCACTACAGATATTAGTTAATAACTGTGGGTTGCATTCAAAAGGTATTTTTTCAGATTCAATTTCATTTTCCCCTATGAATCTACAGTCTCCTTGAGACTCTATATAGGTTTCTTCTTGACATTTAATAAAGTACATTCCTCAGATTAAAGGGTGTAATTTATTTAAAGTTTAAGTGGCATCAAACAGTGTTGCACTGTTGCCCTATTTGGTAAATAATTTGGGGAAGTCACAAAAAGGTGTATCTCTTTCACACAATAGGAGATCAAATGGATTATACTGCGACAGAAAGTGGGCTTTATCCAAAATTCCCCAGTGAGAATTTTACGGCTCAGCAAGGATCTGAAACCAAATCTCTGTGACATTTTATTCACGACATCAAACCAGGTTCCTCTTTCCTGATTTGCAGTACAATGTGTGGGTTGCTCTGAATCAAATTTCTGTTTTACCAATACTACATAAGCATAAAGAAGCTGTTATTCTGAGAAGGTTAAAATAGCATGTGCGTAGGTTTGGCAACTGGAGGCAAAAAAAGATACTATCAGCTACTTCTTCTCTTTGTTTCTTTTTTCAATAAGTCTGTTATGTGCTCAAACTTTAATTTCCTCAATTACTTCCCTTGTTTTAAAACAAAAACAGCAACAATAATAGGCAAATGTATTTCCAAAATTTAGCTTTGATTGTTAATCAAAAAGTTTACTCCAAAGAATTTAGTATTTAAGTGTTCGAACTCATTTTTATCCTTTATCTGAGTGAGATGATGATTATTATTATTATTTGTCGCATTTATATGCCGCCCCCTCTCCCGAAGGACTCGGGGCGGCTCACAGAATAAAAACA
>JANHFM010004118.1:129295-141449 GCA_032468115.1 Grayia smithii
GGGCGGCATATAAATGCAATAATAAATAAATAAATAAATAAATAAATAAATAAATAAATAAATAAATAAATAAATATTATTAAAGCTACAACCTATTTCCCCAGAAAGTTTTGCAACTGGCAGATATGCTGAAATGGAACAAAATCCTCTCTGTGCCATCTACGACTAGTTCCAAACTAGCTTTTCAATGTAAGTCTTATACCATTAGGACAGTTTGTGCTCCAAATTGTGGTTTGGCTTCTCTTCTGACTAACAGAAGAGATTAAGCCTTACTTTATTTGTCTGAATTAAGCCTTATTTCCTTCATTTACATACAGTTTCTCATTGATCAGGACATCTGTTAAAAAGGAGAGAAAAGTTGGGTGTTTATCAGCAGAATGATAAGATCCAACATCCAAACTCCAATTGACCTCCCCAAGTACCCTCATGTAGCTATCTAAAACTATAAAGCATTTTTTTTTAAATCCTGGAGGTAAGATGCCACTATTCATAGACCATAAAGAGAAAGGTTAGAAAATGGATCAAGTATTATGTAGCATGAGTTTTAAACCATATTTTTAAAGGGTATTTCACCCTGTGGCAAGATCTTCAGCATTTCTCTTGTTTACAAAAACGAGATTGGGAGTTATATTCAAGACTACACCTTTATCAGCTACAGTCCCCAACAGCTTTCATAACTAAGGAGAGACACAAAGCCAAAAAGTGAGTGACTGACCTTGCCCTTTCAAAGGACTTGTCCAAATCTTTGGCTTAATGAAGAAAAAGTAATTAATCAGAATGGGACAAGCGCTCCAACCATCTCTCCAGTGTCTGTTCTCAAACTTGTTCCAGATGGCAGACATCATGACAAAGGAAAATCTTTCATCCTGTGCTATCTTTCAAAGTTATAATGGTGACTTTGAAACGCTACTTTTCACTACTTCTGTGATTTTAAAAACAAAATCTCTTTACCACTTGGAAAAAAATTACTAGAGAATACTGTGCTGATGTGAAGGAATGAAAATCTTTATCGTCATAGAAGAGGCCATAACATCAACTTAATTGGAGGTGGCCCATTTTTTTCTCTCCAATATTTTCTTTCTTTCTTTTCTTTCTTCTCAAAAATGCATAATCTGATGACCACCTATGCAGAGCTCCATCTGAAATCCATGGGTGTGGCCATTGGAGTGTGTCTAAAAGTTTCAACCAAAATTTTAATACTTAATGTGATCAAGGGAGAAATGATGAAATACAGGTATGATTAGAATAACAGAGTTGGAAGGCTCCTTGGAGGTCTTCTAATCCAATGCCCTGGTTAAGCAGGAAACCCTACACCCATGATGGCACACATAGGCCTTTCTGCCGGCACACGAGCCCTTGCCCCAGACGTGCCTCCTGCCGGCTACCTGATTTTCAGGTCTCTGCAGCGCTGTTGTTTAATCAAAATGCAGTTAAAACACTATACAAGCCATCGAGAATATAACTATATACATCCAACAGGAACAGGAAGTGCCTCACAGAAGCAAATAGAAGTAAATCCTAGAGAGGCAGGAAATGCATCACTGAACAATGGAGATGAATGCTAGAGAGGAATAAAGCTGCAAACAAGGCAGATGTAACACCTGAAACAGTGTGGGCATGCAGGGGGGACGGGGGGAGCACGGGGGGCAGCGTGTCCCCCGAGCCCCCTGGACCCTGTTTTTGGTCTCAGGAGGCTTCAGGGAAGCCTGCTAGGCCCAAAATGGGGCATGGGGTGTTGCACGTGCATGCGCAGGGTGGGAGGAGCATGCGGGAGGGTGGCGCATGCGCAAGGCGGGTGTCGTGCCTGCATTGTATTTTGGGTGTGGGCATGCACATGCTGTCATGCGCATGCGCACATTTTCGGAACTCAAGGACAAAAAAGTTAGCAATCACTGCCTTACACCCTACAACGTACATTTACAACAGTTAATTTAGTGACATTCAAAGTTACAACAGCACTGAAAAAAGAGACTTATGACTATTTTTCACACTTACAGCCTTTGTATCTTCCATATGCTCATTGTGATCAAAATTCAGACGCTTGGCAACTGGTTCATACTTATGACCATTGCTCTGTCCCAAGGTCCTGAAATCACCTTTTGCAACCTTTTGATAAGCAAAATCAATGGGGGAGCTAGATCCACTTAACAACCATGTTACTAACTTATCAACTGCAGTAATTTACTTAACAACTCTTGCAAGGAAGATCATAAAATGGGGCAAACTCACTTAGCAAATGTCTCACTTAACAAACTTTTGGGCTCAATTGTGGTTGTAAGTCAAGGACTACCCTCTACATAAGACTGCTCATAGTAATATATTTAATTAATTTATCTCAATTAATTTTAAGGAAAAACCAAATCAAATCCAATTTAATTTCTTTTCTGGTCCCATCTACTTAGAATGCAGCCTCTGACATGCCACTCAGAAGATGTGCATTGTCCTTGGGCTAAAAAATAAGTTGCCCAACTCTGCTCTAATCTCTGAAAAAGTCAATGAGTCTGTAAATTGGTCCTCCAATAGGATAGGATATGAAGCAAAAATTATATCTGTTGTCTTGGCTGCTTCATAGATTTAAAAAAGAGTTTTAATCCTTCTTTTTTATTGCATTAAAAATGCTTTAGAAATCTTGGCTACTCCATCTGGGTAAGATGTTCCCATTCGCTGAATTCTATTACAGCAAAGCCTTGCCTTAGCAAACCTCATTACAATTACATTGCATTACAATGGACTTCACATGCAATGCAACAAATATCTATAGTGATGTATGTGATGTGCACATGATGCTGTTATTCAAATGCAAATAGTGAAATGTATGCCTGTGATATAATCAGTGGTGGGTTGCTACTGGTTCACCCCGGATCAGGCGAACCAGTAGCAGCGGTGGCGGGAAGCTCCGCCCACCCACCCGGATGCTTCTGCGCATGCGCAGAAGCATCATAAGCGCGCAAGCATCCACGAGCAAACCGGTAGTGAGGGGATTTGCAACCCACTACTGGATATAATCATATTGTTACACAAATGATTATCTTTTTATTTAACAGATGAACAACAGACACTGACTCCACTCAATCCATTAAAATGAGAATTCACAGTATTGTTGCCCTTATCTATCCACGATATTTTCTCAAATTTAAATATTGGGGCTATTATTAATTTAGAATGACCTGCTAGCAGTAGGCCTCCTGCACATTACACCTGTTAATTCTAGCCCAATATATCTAGGAAATATTCAATTTCATTCATGATGTTACCACATAGCCATCCAGTGAATCCTGGTCTTCTCTGATAAATTTGTAGTTTATTTCATTTTTCAAAGCAAGTATCCTGGATAACAGTGAAGAGTCTACATCTCTGTTGCAACTCATAAGGATGCTTCTACCTGATATAGTTGCAAATTGAATCTATACATAAAGAACTTATCCCAGCAAATGTTCTCATTGTAGAGCAGGGGTCCCCATTCCCGGGCCACTGCCCAGTACCAGGGCCATGGCCTGTTCGGAACCCAGCCACGGAAGCAGTGGGTGAGCGTGTGCACATACAGGTTCCCTTGTCCAAATAGTGGGTGACTGCGCATGTGCGTGAAGCTCCATTTATGTCAGAGGCAGGCACATATGCCTGCCACTTGTGCAAATGGAGCTGCACTTGTATGCTCACCTGTCACTTGCACAGAAACATTCCCACTCCCCCGCCCCCCGGGTCTGCCGGTCTACAAAAGACTTCTGTTGTAGAGGAATATTTTTTTTATTGGGTAACAAAAATATGAATAGAAGTGATACCAAAAAAACTCACATCCTGCGATAACAGAGTTCCTTTGAACAGACAACTTTCATTTCCATTGATGTACGGTGAATTGGGAGATAGTCCCATGATGCTATTCTATGTTCAAAAATACATTTAAGTGTGTATAGAATGCATATTAGTGCAACTGGACTCTATGCTCCTTGACAGATTATTCTTGTTTCCTTATAACTTTCTCATTCCTTACGACCATTGTTTGTTCTTCTTTGTTCTTCAGGTAGAATTGGATTTGATTTATGGCTGTATAAATGGTTACCAGAAGCTTCATATACATAGGACAGACTAGGAAGTTAAAAGGAAAGAAAACATCCTAGAAGAAGTTTTTGTCCAACCACTTCTGTAAAGTTGCCAATAAAAGATGGACCAATAGCAATAGCAATGGTACTTAGACTTATATATCGCTTCACAGTGCTTTACAGCCCTCTCTAAGTGGTTTACAAAATCAGCATATTTCTCCCAGAAATCTGAGTCCTCATTTTACCAACCTTGGAAGGATGGAAGGCTGAGTTAACCTTAAGCCAGTCAGGATCGAACTCCTGGCAGTCGGCAGAATTAGCCTGCAATAATGCATTCTAACCACTGCGCCACCACAGCTCTTATAATCAAATATATCATTATATATTTTATTATCTCATTATGATATCAAATATATCATTACATTACATCTCTCTCTCTCTGCATTGATATTCCTATACTCATCTCTTTAGCACTGCAGTGTAATATATAGCTCAAAATGTTTTTTTGTTTTTTTTTCAAATACCCTAATCAAATGTCCTTCAACAGCAAAACTGCCTCAGCTACATTTATAGCATGGGAAAGAGGCTATAGTACAATGATGACATTAAAAGAAAATCCATGGAAAAATTCCGGGTATGAATAATGTGCCAGAGAATTCACGTTTGCCCCTATAGCCTTGCCAATAAAGTCAGCAAGACTCTTGTGGGGTGACAATTATCATTATGATGAAGGTTATTTTTCATGGAATCAAAAAGTATATGAAAAGCATTTACCTTAGGAACAACTGAACTGCTGCTGGCTTTTTCCCAACCACTGATCTCCATCTGCTGCTGTTCAGGCTCCATTTTTAACTGAAAGATTTTCTTCCTCTGGGTTGGCTGGGATCACTATTTGATGTCACAGCCCCTTTGCAGCCAATCAGACTGACTGTGTGTTGAGGTCACTGAAGATATACAAATCCTCCCATTGTTCTTGAACTCAGTTAAGGTGGAAGAAAGAGTTAATTATTGCCTGCATAACTCAAAAAAACACCTACCTCTCACATCTCTGCTGTATGACATTTGATAACAGCAAAAGCAAATGTCTATAATTTTAAAAGTAAAATAACGAAAAATAAGAAATTTTAAGAATCCCTCTTATTTTAGGAAATCAGGATGCTTAAAACTATTACATATAGGTGACTGAAGATGTTTAGCACTGATAAAATCACAGTGTATTGCACAAACTGCCATAAAATGAGATAGGGTGCCTCAGGAGAGACAGGTCCAAGGTTCAGGGAGTTAAAATAGAACCTACATACATACATGGAGCTTGTGCAAAATACACTGAATTCTGATACAAACACTGAAAGCAATTATTGTTGTTGTTAGTTGTGAAGTCGTGTCCGACTCATCGTGACACCATGGACAATGTTCCTCCAGGCCTTCATGTACTCTACCATCCCCCAGAGGCCATTCAAGCTCACGCCTACTGCTTCAGTGACTCCAGCCAGCCACCTCATTCTCTGTTGTCCCTTTCTTCTTTTGCCCTCAGTCTTTCCCAGCATTAGGCTCTTCCTTTCTTCCTTCTTATTAGGTGGTCAAAGTATTTGAGTTGAAAGCAATTAGCAGACTCATTTAAAATATCAGAATCCATAACAGCCCACCCACAGAACACAAATATGTCCTGATGCTCTAGTCTAGTTTATGGTTCCCTATTATTCTGCGTCTACTTAGATAAACCTCATTTCCTACAGATTTAGAGGTTTTACAATGACTCCAGTTCCTGTGATTTCCTAGAGTCTTCTCAGCTCTCTTTGGGGTCCTGCCCAGGGGTGAAATCCAGCAGGTTCTAACAGGTTCTGGAGAACCAGTAGCGGAAATTTTGAGTAGTTCAGAGAACCAACAAAAAGCACCTCTGGCTGGCCCCAGAGTGGGAAGTGAATGGGGATTTTGCAATATCCTTCCCCCAGGAGGAGTGGAAATGGGGATTTTGCAATATCCTTCCCCCAGGAGGGGTGGGAATGGAGATTTTGCAATATCCTTCCCCTGCCAAGCCCACCAAGCCACACCCACAGAACCGGTAGGGAAAAATTTTGGATTTCACCCCTGAACTAAGCTAAAGCTGAATATCAGAATATCAGATATTTTCAGCACTACTCATTTACTCTCACTTTCAGTTATCCAAAGTGATATCATTATCTAGTCAAATTTGATTCTTTATATAGTGTTATGACATTATCTATAGGGTAATCCTTGAGTGAGTGTATTCACTCAGAAAAGAGAAAGAAAGCAACCAACATGCCTTTGAGGAAAGGAAGAAATTATCTCAGAGCCCACTGAACATGAAATTGGATTCCTGAAAATCTTGTTTAAAAAGTATTTATCACATCTTTAATCCTAATTTGATTGATGCCTATCATCACTGGCCTTCTAAGTTTTCCTTCCAAAGAAAGAACATAATATTCTAGTAACTATCAACAGTAATTTTTGTAATTCTAAACTGGACTCCACAATTGCTATATTTTTTCAAAAGAAAGATAATCCAAATGTAAATTGGCACCTTCCCTTCTGAAAAAAAGAGTTCAGAGAAAAATTATAAACTCAAAAGTCTTCTCAACTTCCCTTTTCATCAACTCAGAAATTTTCCTCCCACACATCTATAATAAAATATACACTTATTTGTGTTACATACTTTCTAGGCATTGCCTAGAAATTACATTGTCAAAAGGGAAAGAAAAATATTCTTAATGACAGTTTTCAAAGCCCACTGAGAATAGATTTCCATTCTTTACTTTGCAATTCTCATTAATTGCATCAACTGGAGCCATTGATAGTTCCACTTCAAAACTTCTGTAGAATGCTGAGAAAAAAGCATCTCTAAAAATTTCAAGAGAGTCCAACTTGAGAAACCAACACCCAAATTTTGTTTATGTAAACCAATGTATGAACAAAGAAGAGCAGGAAACCATATGCTCTTTTAAGATAATTCTATAGTTTCATTTTTATATTTGTTTTGAACATTGCCCACTCTGAGCTTCTAAGGACACAGCAGGCAATCAATCAATAAAAAAATTGCTTGGCTTGTTTCCTCCTCAGGTTTATTACCAGAATGTGCTCTAGAGAACTGTACATCATAAAGGGGTCTTTTATTTTATAAAAAGAGCTATGGAAGAGTACAACAAATCCACACCTTTCCTGTGTATCTTGTCTTGATCTGAGATGCGTTGTGATGAAATACTTTGGCCCCACTTCCAGTGTGGTAAATATATTTAAAAGGATAACACAGATGAAAAGTGAGTACCAAACACTGCCTTTCATAGAAAGGATATACATAGAATTACTATAGAGTTACATTCTAATCTAAAATTTTGTTTACAGGCACAATTTTCAATAAAAATATTTTTTTACTTAGTCCTTTTCCTACATTTGTTTAACCTTCTTGCAAATCTTTTATTAAGCAACCTGTATTTGTATGTATGTGAAACAGAAAATTATGACTATGTTTTTTGTTTCCTTTATGCTTATCAGCAGCATTCCATGTTTTCATCCAGCTAATTTAGAATAGAATTTTATTGGCCAAGTGTGATTGGACATACAAGGAATTTGTCTTTGGTGCATATGCTCTCAGTGTACATAAAAGAAAAGATACATTCATGAAGAATCATAAGATACAACACTTAATGATAGTCATAGGGTACAAATAAGCAATAAAATAGATATATTTGTGTGTGTACATGAAAATGTACCCAAGAAAAATGGAAATGAATGTATCAGTCTAGTCAATATCACTAAAGAAATCAAGTATGGACAAGATGGGGCTTGGCTATACTAGAGATTTAGTAGAAATAGGAAAATACAACTAGTCTAAGCAAAATTTGCTACAGTCAAAAGACTGAAATTTAGAACCTGCATTGCACTGATTTGGTATGCTTCATCCTTTCATCAAGGGTACAACATTGCTGCAAATATTCATAACAAAACTATAAATACAATCACAAGATTATACAGGAGGGCAAAAGCTCCATTTCCTAGAGCATACTCTGTAATCCAGATGATTTATGATGAAATACCTTGAAGACCATCACAAAATTCTGAGCTGCCCATTGTTGGTCATCAAATGCTGGAGCAAAAGTTTGTCAGGAAGACTCCATAACTTAGAGGTTAATCTTTGCTTCTGTTCCTTGGATGTCCATTAAAAGATCAGCTACTGGGTGATGAAAAAGACATTTCTAGAAAATTATTGCCAATTACCATAAATAATACTTGACTAAAAGGACAGATAATTAGCCCCAACCTAAGGTAGCTGCACCAGAAGTTCTTAAATTATAGAGTGGGACAGTATCTCAAATACAAAGGTTTTTGGAGGAAATTGATTATTTAAATCAAAGACACATAATATGAGGCCTCAGGGTCACAGGTATCTGATAAAAGTCTTAGGTCAGAGCCTATGTTTACTTTCAAATTAGCAATTGAGTTATACTTTGGAATGTAATAGGAGTAATTACTAGAAACATGGGGCATCATATTAACTGATGTCTCTTCTGTGCATTCCTTGGACACCAAAATTTAATCAAGACCATTTAAAGGCCTCAGCTACCAAAGGCTTTCTTACTGTTCATAAGTTAATAGGACTCAATTTTTAAAAGAGTACCTTCATCAGTAGTAGCTAACCTTATAGTTTAACTCAATCAGAAGCGGCCATTTTCTTGGTCCTACTTGAGAATATGGTTCACTGGCATGATATTGCCTCAACAGTGATGACACTCAGGTTGTGCAATTCTACCTATTCAGATGTGATTGGTGGCACTGCAAGTGCGAACTGTAAATATATTTCTTTTCTCAGCTCTTTGGTTGACTTTCTGCTACTGTTTTTATTGCTATCCTATTGCCTATTTTTTTAATAGGAGTGTTAAATGGCTTATTTTGAGAGTTACACATTTTAGTCCCACTTTGAAATAATTTCTAATAATGGAAGGCAACTGAATGTGTCATAAACTAAATAAATGAATATGGCAAAGGCAGCCCATAAATATTTTTTCTGTTCTGCAATTCTGTTCTCCAACCGAAGTATTGGAATTACCATTACTAAACTGTATTTACTAATTTATTTTAGGAACAACAAAATTATACTCTTTATTAGAAACATATTTCACCATTTTGAATGGTGTTTAAATGACTTCAAACAGTTAAAATAAAATGAACATTTTAGTGGTGTCTTCTACTAGTCTTGCTATTTTTTTCATGGAAATACATTGTGAACATTGATGTATTATTCCTTTTGGGCAGGTGGAACATTATGACAGACTCATTTCAAACCTGTCTCCTATCCAAAAAAAAGCAATGTTTCAGAATGTTCTCATAAAGCCTGAGAAATCTTCATGTGAAAGCTGGCAATCATAGAATTGCTGAGAGATCAGCCTGAAGAGAATGAAAGTTTAGAGGAGATTTTTCATGTAAGTAGTTCTAGCTATGAAAGAATGTCAGTGTTACTGGGCTTTCTGATCTCACCCTGTTTCCTATATAGTTCTACTAAAAATGTTAACAGAACAGAACTGTGATATAAAAGACTGGAAAGAAACTGTAGCAGCATCCAAATTCATGGAAGGATAGTTTAGAATTAAACTGTTAAAATCTGTTGATGATGAAGTTGAAATATAAAGACAGAATGCCTTCTAAAACTGTCCTGGCCCTTGAATAGACTAAAAATATGGTGAAAAACCTTTGGATGTAACCAGATTTTATTATGAAAAGTTCATTAACACCTTTTCCAAATCAGAAAATGTCACATCTGATTTCGCCTATTTTCCAAATTTAGTGAGTTTCTAAAATAATGTTGCATACCATTTTGCATTAGAAGTTATATAAAATTTCAGGACATTTGATTTCATCTTCACATTTTGTGAAGTCTTTATAAACATACAGAAGTTCATGTATGTATGTATGTATGTATGTATATACGTATGTTGTGTAGCCACCCATCTTGAATTAGTGACTCTTTCTTGACATAAAGTCTTGTGCCTTTCATAGAAATGACTTCTGTTTCTCCTATAAGTCTGAGAGGTGTAAATACAATAAATTCATATAAAATTGAACAGAATGAATGGTTCATCCATCCATGGATTCAGATAAAGCCTGCTTTGAAGTCTTCTATCAGAATGTGCACATCATGGAGAACTTATAAATCATGGAAGATTAAAAGTTCTATTGTTAAATTCTCATCTAATTCTGTGAAGCAAGCTAGCCTTTCTTGTTTTATGAGAAGATTTAATTAATGATGGTTTATCTGGCTTCCTTTCTTTTTATTAAAAATGCAGTGAATTCGTAACTATAATACTGAAATCAAAGAATACTGAACTATACACAATAAACTTAGTCCATTCTTTGTATATTGGGTATTGGTTCAAGAACTCTGATATTATATTTTACGAAGCAAGCCCATAGTCACAACAAATAGAAAAATCAAACATTTTTTTTTACCCTAAAGGAACAATAAATGCATCATACTGAAGAATGATTACAAAATAATATAATCATAGAGAAAATTCTTTCTTCATGCATTTATTGTGTAGGAATGCTGCTGTAGATAGTTTCTAATGTGATCTATTTTATTCTATAAATGTAATAAAGTATTGCGAACCTGCCCAATCAGTGACTGCTTAAGGAAATATAAAGCATAAATAGAATGAGATGCAATATTTTCAGTTTTATGCACAAGAATACTGTCAAACATGACTTTCATTATTAAAAGTGTGGGTTCAGGGGTCTGCAAGTATTCAGGTGCCAGGTGCCATCCAATGTTACTGTAGGTGCCGAAGAATAAAATATAAAAAAATTATAAATGGCAATCTCTTATGACAACCAATATCATGGGATTTCAAAGTTCTTGATATTAAATCTCATCAGACGTCACTCCCAAATTAGGTAAGAATTAATTGGAGAGCCCAAGCACTATCTGTTCACAAGTGATAAAGCACTATCTCTCTGTCTCTTATGTAATGCCTATAAATCAGAAAAAAAACTAATACTGAGCAATCTATCTAGCATAGGGTGCACACATAGGATGTTCTATTAATGGTATGCAATCACATCTCCTGTCTCCAGTCCTTACAATTTCACCCCTTTAGATATGGGTGATGTCACAGGATTTCAGATGATTAATTCAAGCGAGTTCATAGGTGAGAAAATATTTTAAAATATATGTCCCCCCAGCCATTTAGCTCTTTATCGCACAGGTTCAAACATGCATCATTCAATCTACAAAATGCATGCCAGACAACAGGGTTAAGTGTCACACTTTCTAATTAACTATGGTTTCTGAACGCTTTTCAAGGGAAGCTTCTGCTTCTCATCATAGTAAGGTAATATATTCCCCAGACATCTTCTTTTTCTTTTCATATAACAAGAACTTTATAAGCATTAAAAATATATAAAAAGTAAGAAGTGCACTGAATTCGCAGCAGGGGACAGGATCAATTATTTTTTATCACATGCATCCTTGAAAAATAAATCTGGGTTGTATTTGGGTCAGTTTCCTAGCAGAATTGATGCTGGTTAATCAGAGCCTTCCTTTTCCTATCAATGTTAAGTCGCAACATCAACCACTTGAGCAGATTTGATATATGCATGTGGGTGGATGGGGAGGTTTTTAAGAAGAGATTAGATCCGTGATGACAAAACTATGGCATGCATGCCAGATGTGACATGCAGAGCCCTCTCTCTGGGCAAGTGTAACATCGCCAGCTGTTCTTCCAGGTTCTGTCGCACGCATGCGCGCATGACAGCTGATCTTCATACATGTGTACCGGCATGGTCAGTGCGTGTGCACCAGCCAGCTGCTCTCTTCTGGCTTCTGGTGCTCCTGCACACGCGCCTGCACTCCAGTGTTGGCACTTGGTGCCGAAAAGTTTAATTATCACTGGACTAGATAGTCACTTATTTGAAATGGTATAGGTTCCAGTGCTTCAGCTTAGTTCAAGATGCCAGCAATTAGTGTTGGTTCGAATCTCACCAGGTCCAAGGTTGACTCAGCCTTCTATCCGTTCAGGGTAGGTAAACTGAGGACCCAGATTGTTGGGGGCAATAAGCTGACTTTGTAAAAATGTCGCTTGGAAGCAGGCATATACAAGGAATGAAGG
>JANHFM010004118.1:178106-189639 GCA_032468115.1 Grayia smithii
ACCCATGCAGGAGAGGCATCCAGGTGGGCTGGAGGAGCTCCTGGACGGCCGCGCTGGGCTTTCTCGTTGCACCGGGACTTTTCAGCTCAGCTCTCCCAGCAGGCACAGATGAAGCCATGGCTCCCGCAGGAGCTTTCACAGGACAGGCGGCTCCATCTGCGCCCGTTGGGTGCGCCGAGCCGAGCAGGAAAGTCCCAGCACAGCCAGAAGGTGCAGGCCGTGCAGCGGGGCCACCTCGGAGCTCCTCCAGCCCCCCCAGGTGCATCCCTTGCGCGGGCCAGCTCCCGTTGAGGACTACGCCGCCCCCTCCTCTCACCTGCTTCCCCGCCGAGCAGCTGGACTGACCCACCCAGGCCTGGCACTTCTGCCCACGTGTAAGCAGGAGGATGAGGAGGGCGGTGGCGATGGCATTTGGGTGCGCAGGGCCACAGGCTGGGCCACCCCTTTCAGCCCCAGAACAGCTTTCCTGGCCAGAGCAGCAGGCTGAGGGCGGCTGGGCACACGCGCGCTCCCTTGGCCCGTCTGCAGGTGGCACTGCGTAGGGCAGGAACGGCGGCGTGGTGGGAGTGGGTCCCTCGGGTGTGGAGGTTCGTGGGCATGGCCAGCTGGCAATCGCTACCAGACCACCGAACCAGCCGTGGTGTCCACTACCGGATCACCCGATCCAGACCGATCCGGTAGCATTTCACCCCTGGTTTGGGGAAGAAACCACAGAATCAGGTAGTGCATTCTAGGCATTGACCACTGTTGCTGAAGTCATATTTTCTGCAATCAAGTTTTGAGTGGATTACCTTAAATTTATATCTATTGATTGTTCGTGTATTGTTGTGGTTAAAGCTGAAGTAGTCATTGACAGGTAGGACATTGTAGCATATAATTTTTTGTACTACACTTAGGTCAGATCAAAGGTGGTGTAGTTCTAAGTTGTCTGAGCCCAAAATTTCAAGTGGTGGCATAAGGTATTCTATTGCAAGCAGAGGAGTGGAGGACTCTTCTCGTGAAATATCTCTGGACTCTCTCAATTGTATTAATATCTGATATGCATTAATTGTATTAATGTCCAATATGTTTTATTACCCAAATTAGGTGACATCATCAGTGCTACTAAGGAGTGGGGTTTGCTTTCAGTTTATATTATAGTGGCTTACCCTGTCAGTGCTGGTGGGAATGGTCTTGGAGTTTCTTTGGTTGGGCTGTTTGCTGTTAGCTTATTTGGCAGTTCTTTGATTGGAACATTGTTTGCTTTTTTATTGTTGGTCTGATGTTAATCTTGGAGTTAATCTATGCTCCTCTGGATGTTGATTGCTGGTGGGGAGGTGTTTTGGTCTTTTTGTTCTCTTTTTGACTTGTTGATTGTTGATTGTCTCTTTTGCACAATATTCAGATGTTGTTTGTGTCTATGTTTCTATTGATGGCTGATTTGTCAGAGTGTCAGGGTTCCAAGTCACAGTTTCTCAGTTGAAACGATGGTTAAGTCTGTCCACATGTTGTTAAATGAAAGAATTTTTATCATGTCTTCTGACTGCTAGCTGGGGTTCATGCAAGCCAGTAAAATATAAATTGAGAGCAAACTCCACTCCTTACTAGCGCTGATGATATTACCCAGTTTAGGTAAAGAAATGTCTGCAAGAAACAACCAAGCTCAAAGAACACCAAGGACCTTTGAATTCAACCCTGAACTGCAAACACTCTCCTTTATTGGTTTATATTTTATTCTAACAATTCTTTAATCTGCATACCCCTCCCCTCTCCCGCTTCTCACCAAGCTCCACAAATTTTAGAGAACATCTATTAAATGGCCATCTTTCCAAAATAAGCTTTGTTGCTCTATGCTAATTTATCATTTCCTCCATCTGATGACCTCGGTCTGTTTTTTGAATGCATCAAGAAGATGGCAACTGCAAAAGAAAACCACTTCAAAAATTGTAATGAGAGGTCAGGACATGAGTTTGCACAGCAGATTCAAGAAACATCATCTAACCCACAGCCTGTGACAGATTGCATTTGGGACCAGTGGTCTGGTATCTTTAAAATTCAGATCAAAGCAGGGATTAGCAATGGTCCCTAGTTTGTGAACTGGAGGGAAATTAAAGGGAAAAGGGAACTTTGAAGTCTGGAGCTCAACTAACAATAGTAGCAGTGAAGCAGACTCAACAATATCAGTGTTTTGGTGATTAGAAAGCAAGCACTGACCTTGTTCTAAGGATTATGTCTGTTCATTTAATGCTAGCACTGTGATCCTGAACTGCAGTGACATATCCTTTGGCTATTCTGTAATAATGTATCCCATCTCCTCTAATCACTGTGTGTTTCATCCTAAAATAGCTGTGTTTCATTTATTCTGCACCTTTGCCAGCTCCCCAAAATCTGGGCATAATAACTTCACCAGAACCAGGCTGCCTTTCAAATGATTTTTCCTATAATTGTTTGATAGCTCCTTATTGCCTTTCTATTGTTTTTATTGTCTGGCTTAACAGCCAAAAGTTTTATTGTTAACTCTTTTATTGAATATTTGGGATAGTGAAGATTATTGCCTAGTTTCTGTGCACCACTCTGAATTTCTTTTAAAAGAAGAGCAGGATAAAACTAAAATAAAGTGATGACACTTTCCTTCGCCCCCCGCATTAAATATTTTATTCATTTATTTAAAAAAATGTTTCATTGCAACATTGCAAATACAGCAATTGAGATAAAAGTCTTGGTTATGACTCGTCAGTTTGTTACATGTGAAAAAGCCTCTACTTCTGGAAACTCTGTTCTTGTCATTTTTCTTGTTCATTAATAAAAAATGTCAGCTTCTTCATAAAATCTATGGATTATATCTACTTAAATTATTTCAACATGAGCAGTTCACTTATTTTTATTTTTCAAAATAGCTTCTAAGATAATCTTTGTTGCAGGTAGAGATTCAACAGTAAGGTAAATTCTCTTTTTTTCATTCTCTCAAATGTAATTATTTCAGAATATTAACACCACCACCAACTGTGACTTACTACAGTTAAACTATATGTGTTTATAATGTTTCATTTTATTCCAGGTCAGATGCCCCTGAAATCAGAGCTTAAGAAAAGCTTGATAAATACTTGACATAATTGTATTTGTTAACATAGTAAACTCTCATTTAGTCTTAAGAATTAGTGGCTTTAAATCTAACCTTATTATCTGTCAGTAATACTGTCTATCCATATATGTACATCATAATGTGCTTTTCAGTAGTGGAACTGCTGAAAACTTGCTTCTCTCTCTCTCTGTCTGCCTATCTATCTATCTATTAATTATCTATCTATCTATCTATCTATCTATCTATCTATCTATCTATCTATCTATCTATCATCTCCCATCCATCACCTTTTCTTTTTCTTCATTCAGTCATGTTCAATTCCCAGAGACACACTGGAGAAGTTCCTGCAGTTTTCTTGGCAAGGCTTTTTTAGAAGTGACTTGCCATTGCCTGCTTTCCAGGGCTGCAAGAGAGTGGCTGGTTCAAGGTCACCCATCTAGCTTTGTGCCTAAAGTGGGCCTAAAACTCACAGTCTCCTGGTTTCTAGCCTGTTGCCTTCACCACTGTACAAAACTGATTCTTATCATCTTATACTCCACCACAATCCAATAACTGTAACACAAATTACCGGTAAAACATTTCATTGATACCATTGGAAGGATTATGATTTTTCCCCATCATGCTTGCTATGTAAACTAATTACCTTATTTTCCTCCTGTGACTGTTTCTGCTGGACTTTTGTGTAGTTTTTTTTATATATATATAAATTGTTTTGCTTGCATTTTTTAAAATATATATACACAAGCTATTATCCAATATTGTCATTCCTCAAGCACAATGGGTTGTAACATGAAAGTTGAACTAATTTGAATAAAAAATATGTTTGGATTTTATTGCAACTTTGGAATGGAGTTTTTTAATCTGCCTTTTGTTTATTCTTTTTTCATAATATTTGGAAACAAATATTTTCCTGTTGACATCTGTAGTTTTAAATCCCTGTGAAATTTTTGGGTTGTTGTTGTTGCTGCTGTTGTTGCAATTCCCTCCTATCTCAACATGCTATCATATCAACATTTTTCCCTGCCTATCAATGCATCTGTTGATCCAGCTTTTCTGCTATTATTTATCTAATGTTAGTCTTATTATCTATTGTTTTGTGTGCTTCTGTCATGTTTCCCAACTTTGCTTCAGCCATTTTAAAGTATCCAACAGATACTTTTCTCTTGCATGCAGTGTGAATTCTTATAAAGTGGCTGTATAAGTTGTCCTAGCAAGACAACTAGCAAGACATATCGTTATGTTTTGTTATGCAAGCAAAATCAATTACTCAGACTCTAGAGTAAACCTGTCTTAACTTATTAATTAAGTTTTCTTTGGTCTTGTTATGAAGACTGAAATTGGGAATACAGGCTTCCTTTCCTTTAAGGGGAAGATAACTTATTTTTGAGTGTAATTAAATGGGGAAAAAACATGGAGTTATTATGTAAGTCATTTGTGGCCCTTGAAGGCTTTCTATGAGGATTGCTCCAATGTTTGGAAAGCACAATGTTTGGAAAATTATAATCAGAAAGATGATATATAAATGCTTTCCATCTCTCATTCTCCTGTACCAGTGGTGGGTTGCTCCCGGTTCGGTCCGGTTCTATAGAATAGGTAGCGGTGACGCTGTGATGTCAGCGAACCGGTTCTAATAGTCCCGGACCAAAGCCCCCCCGCGCGCCCGTACTTACCTGTCCCTGCACGCAGCGCACGCAGCGCGCACAGCGCACATGCGCACATGCACAGCAAGCTTTTTTTGAGCTTTTTTGTGTTAAAAAAGCTTCTGCGCATGTGCAGGAGCACCCATTCGGTGCGTGCACATGCAAAGTGCGCGCATGTGCCGAACGCGCACTCTGACCATGCGCAAAGCGCGTGCACCTACAGAACCGGTAGCAAAGGTAAGTAGAACCCACCCCTGTCCTGTACCATATAATTTTGTGTCATCTGTGAGACTTCTAGGTCAAGATGACTTTCAGAAATGACCAGACTATCACATGTAAGCTGATTTCCCCAAGAATGGTGCTTATTAATTCACCAGTTTTCCTTTTTAATTTTAAAACTTTTCATCTCACTTGAAATTTTTTCTTGCTTCTGGTTTCAGTCAAGGAACTTTTTCCTCCACAAATAAAATACTAATTCCATTTAAGAATGGAATTTGCCAGAAGATAGCATGGCCTTTTTAAAGTTTATTTAATTAAGAAATTAGTTTGCCACCCATCTTGCCACAAGAGTTATACTTTCACAAACGAGAAACTATCTCTTATCAGAAGATGGTTATTGTAATAAAATAGTTGATATTTATCCCAACCTTTCACTAAATAAAGGAGGGATTAAAATATTGTTTTGAGCTTTGAAGTTCACACTGAAAAATATATCTTTGCATTTTGGAAAGATGGATTTCAAAGGACATTTAGTAGAAAAACTGCAGAAACCTACAACGTATCAGTCTCTTTTGAGATTGTTTATAATGAGCTTCTTTACTTGCCATAAGTTCATCTTACAATGAGCAACCATCTAAGTTATAAGAAGCTCTTGAGGACCCCAGGGAAGGCTCATGACGTTAATCCTAAACTTTGATTTGTTTAATAGATGAGACAAAGGGAAGAATCTTGAGATTATATTGTATATGTTTGTGTGTTTCTCTTTCTCTGTGTGTATTCATTATTTCAATACAATGAAGGTAAGTTTCAGTATAAAATATGTTGGCATGAGGATTAAATATAAGTTAGGGATCTTGCTAACTATAATCATAAAAATATAAAGGTAAGCCTGCACATACAAGCTATATCCATTGCATTGATACAGTAACTGTTCTGCAGAGGCAATTCTGCATTTCTCCTTATTGCTTGTGCAATAAGCACAAAAATAAATAAAACATGGGGATATTCAAGAAAATCTTTGGAAATGTGATAGATGCATCCTGCAGTAGGAGAGAAAATCAGAACACCTGTAGAAAACTCATATATCCTTAGGACAACACTTTCTTTTTGCTAATCCATTCCATTGCTACCTACTTTCTTTAGAGCCCTTTTTCAACCAGATTGATAGTGGATAATGGATACTGGATAGAGGCAAGATTTCCATCTCTGTTTTTTGTTTAGAAGAAGTAATGCAAGGGCTGAATGAAAAGTAATGTTACCAAAATTATAAATTGCCAACAGATGGCAATTCCAATGCGTTTAAAATAATGTATTCTTTAGCAACTGTTTTTCACTTTAACTGATGCAAAGTTGATGTGAAAAAAAGTTTGTGTTGCTATTGTTTATGAAATGGAAATCTAAAATAAGTACTTATCAGTGCTGTCTAAGCAGTGTACTGTGGCTGAAATTTTGACTACTGAAGATGTCCCTTAAATTGAAAGTTACCACAAAATGCAGACTGTGTTGATGTCAATGTTGGGCAGCACTGGGCCAAAAAAGTAAAGAAGATGAAATCTAATAAAGGAAAGAACAGTTTTCTGTGATCAAAAACAAAGTAGAGGACTTGTGACAGCAACTCACAAGTTTCACAATAGCAAGGTTGATGAATTGATTAAGGACAATGGGTCCTCAACCCTCAAAGGGAAATTTATGTCAATTTTGTAATTTCACAGGGTTGCATTATTGATTTTTTCAATATTAGAAGGTTTATGCAAGATGTGATCCTTACATGTTGATAGCACCTATGAACATTTCAAGCACTGACATTTTCAAATAGTTGTTACACTGAGGATGAAGGTGAAGAACAGCATAGCAACAAGACAGTTGACAAATGTCAACTTGACAATATTTTGACAGCTGACAAAATATTATTACTCAGAAATGAAATGTCAGTTCATGAAACACAATCTCAAAACTTCATTTACCGGAAGGGGAGAAGGAATCAAAATCTTAAATTTCAATAGGAAAGTTTATGACTAAGTTTTTTTCAGAAGCGGGTGGTGTTACTCTTGTGAATTTCTTGGGACATACAATATTACATTATCAACTCAGAGCATTACATTCCAATACCCAAAACTTTGAAACCACTATTAGAATTCAGATGTTCAAGGAGGAAATTTTGTTCTAACATAACAATATTAAGCTTCAGACCTCCTGAGTCAACCAAGAGACAATTGCAAAGTTGAATTTCATTGTCTTACCTCATCCACCCTGCAATCTAGTTTTGGCATCATGCAAATTCCAGATTTTCACACAACTGAAGGAATATCTCCATCTGCTTGATTGATGAAGAGGTGAAAATGATTGTCAGGACTTGGTTGAAGGGACAAAGTATGGAGTTCTTGTTATACTTTTAGGAAACTTATCTAATATTAGCAGAAGCATGAAACAGAAGCAGGTAGTATGTGGAGAAGTAATTAGAAGTGACAAAAGAGCATGTTTCAAGCATTTTAAAATATTCCTATTTAAAATAAAGTTATGGAGGTGGAGGGATTACTTTTTTATTCCACTTTTATACATTACCCAATTTCCTAGCAGGTCATGTTATTCACAAAAGAAGAACATAATTGTAAGAAACAACACCATTTTTTGTTGCATACAACTTTGAAAATTCTTCCCAATGAGATATAACCTAAAGTTGTCTTTCCCTCACAATTTTCCACAGATCAGAATTAGAATTAGAAATTGTAATATCTATCTAGGTGAAAGTATATAGGTTCTGTTCTTGTTTTGTTGAGTTGATGCTTATATTGTTTTCATTACTCTGTAACATGCATATATGTGTATTTGTGCACATTTAAAAAAAAAATATCATATTCCACATTTTAACTTTATTATGTCTAGTTCTGAGAATTAAATTATAAAAAGTGCCTTAAAAAAACTGTTTCCATGCAGTGAGTACCTTTAAAAGTACTGTATGTATTCTGCTTGGAAAGTAGGACATAATTACACAAGAACAGTTACAGAAGAAAAGAGAATTTATTTCATTGCACAATAGCCTCAAATGATCCCAGAATTCAAGATGGAGAAGTTATGCTCATGTGATTGCATCCATATGAAAAAAGGTAATTTCACTCAATTTACTGAAGCTCTTGAAAAATAGAGGGTAAAGGGCTGTAAACACAAGGGAGAAAAAAACCTACTCCAAACATATGGAAATGTATCTAATACTAGAACTGAAATCTGGTTGCAATTATATTGATATCAGGCATGAGTAAAAAGATTCAATGTAGTAAATTTCATAGGATTACATCAGTTGATCCAGTCTGAACCGGGAGCATTTCACCCCTGGTTCAAGGGCCATATTACATAGTAATGTAAATATACAGTTAGTAGTTACGTTCCCTTATTGATTTCATATATCTTAGAAAACAACGAATGGTAACTTTTCTGTGCTAAAGGCCACATTCCCCAGTTTTGGAGGCCAAATGGTATGGAGGACTGAAGCTTAACTGGTAAAGCACTCAATTGTGTATGGTACTGATCTCTGACAGTCATCCCTCTTTCATTCTCTTTTGGGCCTTTTCCATTGTTTCCAGGGACAGAGATCTGACTAGAATATTTGCAGAGGTTTTCGAAGATCATGGGTACAGTTAACCTATAAGAATCTACTTTTCTTCTACAGCAAAGCTCTAAGGTAATGAGTGTCAGGTTTTAATTAATCAAGGAGACAACCAACCTAGAACTAAGGAGAAATTTCCTGACAATTAGAACAATTAATCCATGGGACTACTTGCCTCCAGAAGTTGTGGGTGCTGCAACACTGAAGGTTTTTAAGAAGAGATTGGAAACCTATTTGTCTGAAATAGAATAGGGCTTCCTGCTTGAGCAGGGAGTTGGACTAGAAGACCTCCAAGGTCCCTTCCAAATCTGTTTTTCTGTTAACTCTTCCACATTGTATTCCTGATCCAGAGTAAGCCTCACACAGTTACATACATTGACCTAAACTGATGTCTACCCCTGTTAAAATACCAGGTGGTCTGATCAATATCATTCTGTGCAAATTACTGCATGACCTCTACACATCTAAGCGGCAATCAGCTATAACAGTTGGCAGCAGCTAGCTAAACTAAACAGGGTTGAATTAGTACTCAGATTAAGGATCACCCAAGAATTTCCAGTTATTAGCCAGGCTGAATAGTCAAAAAGATCCCGGAAGAAAACAAAGACAAGCCATTTCTATGATTTGATATCAGCTATGAGAAAATGTACTACCAGCAATAAGGGAAATAGATATTATTTGCTACAAAGCAGGGAGAATTTGCAAGTCCCCTCTCTCCTTAATCTATCATCTAGATAAGGGGTGAGAGGTATATTCAAATTAGCCCAAATATAATACTGATGAATGTAGTTTTGGATCTAATTTTCAGTAAGCTATGATATTTTTATTCTACATTGTCAGAAAAGTCAAATAAGCATATAGCATATAGTCATTCATCTAGAAAAGTGAATGTTATGTATAAACTTCTAAGGCAGTGTTTCTCAACCTTGGCCACTAGAAGATGTGTGGACTTCAACTCCCAGAATTCCCCAGCCAGCTCTCCACACCGCTTCCAGTGGCCAAGGTTGAGAAACACTGTTCTAAGGGACTCAGACTCATTTCATATTTTTTCCCAACAGATTAACCTATCCTGATATCTTCAAGGACTAGCAGGATATTTAGTTTTTCCCTCTGGTTTCTGAATATAATAGGATATTAATAAGATAACATGTTTATATTTCATGGTAGTAACAAGGTTTTTTTTATCGGTCTGTCTGTAGAATGTATTTTTTTAAAAAAATAAAACATACTTTTCTTATTAAGTGTAATTTCTACATTTTCTGCCTCGGAATATGCTAAGTGTATGAAACACCGCTGGTGACAAAACTAATGTAGGGCAAAATTATGATACAGTTAACACAAGAAGGAAACAGTTGGATGGTGACCTTTCTTTTCTTTCTCCTGTGATAAAGACCTTTGGGCAAACACAGCTCAACTGATTGATTTATATTTTATTGCATCTGGAAGAAAAGTATCTTCTGATCATTTTTTTTTAAGTTCAGTGAGAAGTCTGAATTTGATTCCACAGCATTGCATTTGTAAGGAAGTTTCATCCTGGGATAGGTGAGAAAAGGTCAGCATGTGGTGATGATTTATTGTCATAAAATGATTGTCTCAAATTGCCCTTTAAACTCAACAACATCTTGACATAAATAACACAAAATCCTGGACAAAAATAAACAAAACCACTCTCTAGTGAGACATAACTAATCAAGAAAATTAAAACACCCTGCTAAATACCTAAAAAGATGGCAGCGGAGGGGAGAGAAGGGGAAAAAAATAACATCTGAGACATAATTACATTCTTAACTAATTAAGAGTAATCAGGTTCTGCAGATACCACATTTTGTTACTTAATTGTAGTCACAGAGGAATAAAAGGCTTTTTCTGCAAAATAACTGTGGTTCAGAACAACAGAAAAAAGTGTTGAAACACGTACAACTTTATCTCAAAATGTGCCTATTAGCTGTCCCGCCAATATAAAATTTAGTAATTCAATATTTCCAACTATTAATCATGGATCCTAAAAGAAGAATGAAAAAAAATCTAGATTTCTTATATATTTCTTTTTTGTTTATTCTGCAACTTTTAAAAAGCACTTCTCTGTAAGCAAGTTAATTAAAAGTAATATATTGCTTGCATGAATCATGGCTACAATAAAATATTGAATATTTTATTTAGTATTATTAAATTTGTTTGATGTCCACCTCACTGCAATATTCATTAATCTTAATTTTTGATGATCTGAGGTGCAGGGCTGGGGAGGTAAGAATCCTTTAATAATGTGATGGAGATGTTAAAGGTAAAGGATTTTGTAGAAAGAAAAAAGGAGATGAAATTTGACTTTATGAAGTTATTAATGAAGCCTGGATAGTCATATGTGATAAACACAGATATCATAATACTTATAACACATATAACCTATTTTTCCTATAATATATAAAACGTAGCAACTAAAAACTAAACAAAAAGTTCAGAGAACCTCCAGCCTCCTCTCCAGTAAGAGATTTTAGGTAATATCATTCAGGTTTAGGTTAAAAATTGTCTTTTCATTTTCCAAAAGTTTGCTCTGCTACAGTTATACTATTGATGATACACTGACAAATCCTACATTGGTCTAATAATGATTTAAATTTGGACTTAGCAAGATGCGGAAAGGGAAAAGGAAAGGAAAGGAAAGGAAAGAAGGAAAGGAAAGGAAAGAAGAGGAAAGGAAAGGAAAGGAAGGGAAGGGAAGGGAAAGGAAAGGAAAGAAGGAAAGGAAAGGAGAGGAAAAAAAAGGAAAGGAAAGGAAAGGAGGAAAAGGAAGGGGAAAAGGAAAGGGAAAGGGAAGGGGAAGGGGAAGGAAAGGACCTTCAAGTGAAAATCACTTAGAAGTAGCCAGTCTTCTATTTGCCCTTGAGTGGATGTCATGTCCTTTTAAAAATGCCTTAGTAAGCCCTTACAATAATAGGAGTGTTATGTCCATATAAGGGCATAATCTCTCTAGTCACCTCTCATTGGACAGTAGTTATGGAGGGAAAAATAAATCCC